>SCLD01063443.1:0-15617 GCA_004367895.1 Oikopleura longicauda | reverse complement strand
AGTCACATGTATGTCTACCTTCACAAAAAATGAGTGTTCTTTTGAAAAATGTTCAATTCAGATGTTCAAAGATGTTTATTAAGTACAATAACAGAATTAAATAATTTTTAACATATCAATTTGCAGTCTTAGAATAGATCAGTCTCTATATCAGTCTTTAGCCTCCTCCCCACCACTGCCTCCATCACTCAACACATTTCACCACCACCAATATCAAATTGGAACTATTAACCTAAGCAAAGTCTATTTCGGAACATTTTACCAGACGATAAAGTTATTTTAGTTTTTTATTCCAAGAGAAACCTTTGAATTGATTTATAATGATAATTACTTTAACGACTTAAAAAGTCGGTTGACCATGTATTTTCACAGCATGGCCAAAAGAGATAATTTAAGCATAAACTTTCAATTTTAGATCAAAATCGGTTAAAAGGGGATGAAGCTCCTCAGCTTAATCGCCACCGCAGACGCCTACATCAATGTATGCTATTACACTAGTTGGGCCCAGTATCGTAATCCGCCGTATGTTTTTGTCCCAGAGAATATTGATGCAAACCTTTGCACTCATATTAACTATGGTTTTGCTTTCGTTAACGACTGGGGCACTAACGTGAGGACATACGAATGGAACGATGAAGACATGTACAAGCGTGTTATGGCGAAAAGACGGGAGAATCCTAGCCTGAAGGTCTACTTGTCCGTTGGTGGTTGGACACATGGAACAGGACCATTTCAAATCGCAGCAGCTAGTGACTCAAGTCGAACGACCTTTGCTCGAAATTCACTTCAATTCATTCAAACGCACGATTTTGATGGAATTGATATCGATTGGGAATATCCTGGTTACAAAGGACGGGATCAATGTACATGTACGCATTGAGTTGTACAAATACTGTGATCATGATCTGAATAGTCCGTTGAACCCTCATAAAGAACATCCAACAAAACCTGGCTCACCTGAAGATGTAGAAAACTATGTTGAATTTATTAAAAAACTCAAAGAAATTTACGCTCCAGCTGGAAAAGAAGTCACTGCTGCTATGGGCGCTCCTCCTGGTCGATTAGGAATAGGTTTCAAAGCCACATGTGTCACGGTATGATTCATATTTATGAATCATCTTATGAGTGGCGTTATTTTGAAACCCGTTTAAGATGAGTCATATCCCGATACTAAAACGATTTGTGAAACTCTTGATCTTATCCATTTAATGACATATGATTTTCATGGTGGCTGGGAAGACGTTATTGGGCATCATTCTCCGTTCACCTCAGATGGTCGTCATCCTAATGATCCTGATAACCAGCTCACTGTAAAGGTCGGGTATCACGAACAGTTTTAACTCGAACAAGGATGGTTGAAAGTTGACTGATCCGTTGAACCCTGATATAGGCTGCGATGGACTATTGGATTGAAAATGGTTGTCCACCAGAAAAAATGACCTTGGGCTTTGGTGCATATGGACGTGCTTTTCGTAGTAATAATGGTAAAACACCAAAACGTCTCGATCCGGGTAGCTCTGTAGGGGTACAAGGGCAGTACACCAAAGAGGACGGATATGTTGGTTACTTTGAAGTATGCAACTGGGATGATAGGAACAGGGATCTATGGACTGCTGGTGAACGGATCTTGAGACTCAAGTTAAGAGTCCGTCCGAGCTTTCCGTGGAACCTTGAATAGAATAAATCCCGATATTCAATCCGCTGAGGCTATAAATGGAGATAAATGGGTTGGATTTGAAACAGTTGAAAGTGCCGAAGTCAAAGTCAAATATATCGTTGAACATGGCCTGGCCGGAATGATGTGGTGGGCCATGGACTTGGACGATTATTCTGGACAAGCGTGTGGGCGTGGAAAGTATCCACTCATTAGTGGTGTCAAAAATATACTCGATAACTGGGATGAAAACGATGACGACGATGATGAAGATGAAGATGATGAAGTCGGTCCGACCAAACCACCAATGAAAGAACATATTAATGTTTGTTACTATACAAGTTGGGCCCAGTATCGTGAGGTGCCGTACAAATTTGTACCAGAAGATATAGACGCCAACATGTGTACTCATATAAACTATGGATTTGCCTTTGTTAACGACTGGGGAACAAACGTTAGAACATATGAATGGAATGATTTAGAAATGTATAAAAGGGTTATGGCTAAACGAAGAGAAAATCCAGATCTGAAAGTTATGCTATCAGTAGGAGGTTGGACACATGGTACGGGACCATTTGCGATCGCAGCCGCTACGGATTCATCACGACGAACTTTTGCTCAGAACTCTTTGCGATTCATCCAAGACAATGATTTCGATGGAATTGATATCGATTGGGAATATCCTGGTTATACCGGACATCCCACAAAAAAGGGAACAGCCATAGATGTTGAAAATTATGTCGAATTTCTCAAGGTTTTAAAAGAAGTCTACTCAAAGGCAGGAAAGTTACTGACCGCGGCTATGGGCGCGACGCCACCGCGACTTGATGAGTCATATCCTGACACTAAAACAATTTGTGACACGCTTGATTTAATTCACTTGATGACTTATGATTTTCATGGTGGCTGGGAAGATGTTATTGGCCACCATGCTGCTTATACCTCGGACGGTCGCCATCCAAATGACCCTGATAATCTTCTCACAGTAAAAGCCTCGGCGGATCACTGGATTAAAAATGGCTGTGACCCACATAAAATGACAATGGGATTCGGAGCATATGGACGTGTCTTCAAAAGTTTGAGTGGAGTTGCAAAGAGATTAGAACCAGGAACTTCTCAAAACATTCAAGGATCATATACCCAGGTAGGCTTTCGAACCGTACGATATCGAATAAAAAGTTTCGTCAAACTTTTCTTATACAGTATAAGTTATATTTAATCCAACTTAGTGCTTTTAACAGCGACTTTGAATCGGGTCGGTTGAAAGCTCCTTTAAGGAAGACGGATATGTCGGATACTTTGAAGTATGTGACTGGCAAACATATTTCAACGCAGATATTCAATCAGCTGTTGCTGTCAAGGGTGACAGATGGGTTGGATTTGAAACTGTCGAAAGTTCAAGACCAAAACTTCAATATGTTCTCGACAATGAAATGGCAGGTACAATGTGGTGGGCCATGGATTTGGACGATTACACCGGACGTGCATGTGGGAATGGAAAATACCCACTTATAAAAGGAGTTAAAAATCTCTTAGCGGAAATGCAAACTGAACAAACTACAACACAACCGGTAACGTCAACAACTACAGTGAAAACGACTCAAATGACGACTCAAACTACTCCATCGCTTACTCATTGTCGAAATCCTGATGTTGATTTTTTGAATTCGGAATCGGTTGATTCAAAGGATAATGATTGTTCGAACTGGAAAGATGGTAGATATTGTTACATCTCATGCCAAGACGGATTCACTCAAGTCAGAATTTCAAAAACTTACGAATTAATCGTTTTTCACGTCACATGAACTTCATTCACGTGGATGATAAATTTTTGAACTCTGTTTACAGCTAAATCTATTTCAACAAAAACAACCAAGATAATCTGCAATTGCCATGATCTTGGTTGTGAGTGGAAACCAAAGAAACCTTTTGGTGATTGTGTTCAATGCCCAGAACCCATCAAATCGTATGGAAGCCCAGAAAAATATCTTAAGCCAACCATTGACTACTCAGTCAAAAACAAAATCATCGGCACGAAAAGCAATGCATTAATTGCACACATTCGTGTTCAATCCAAAGGTTTTTAGGCTTAAAATAATAAAGACCAAACAAAAAGCCCTCGTCCGCGATCCGGTGGTGAAAATAGTCATCGTTAATGAGTTTGAAGCCTTCTAAAGTGGATTTATCTGGATGGTCGCAAATAATTGTTTTCAATGAGCCACAACCTGAACTTGAAGTCTTTTCTGCTGAAGCTCAAGTTGAATGGAACTGCGAATATCGAAAAACCATTTTAATTATCAAAGACAGAGGCTTTAATGCAGATATAAAGGTCAGGGTTCCGGGCAATTCCTTTAATAGTAGGTTTGAACAATGTTGGAATTCCAATAAAGGCACTGAAGAGTTACAATATGAGATTTGCTTTTGTCGGAGCTACAACTGAGACTTTTTATAATACGGAACGTTTTTAAAGATAAGAATATGGTGTAGCCTTTCTACCATAGCTTGCGTGAGTGTATGCAAATCAATGATTTGAAATCCTTTATTGAAAACTATCAGAAGGGAAACCCAAAGTTCCAACTTCATTTGTTTGATCACCATGTTGATAATGTTGACTGTTTCGCAACAGATTACGAATCAAATTATTGTTTACCACCGACAACACAAGCTCCATCAACAACCAAACCAACAACTCAGGCGACCACTAAGGCAACAACCGTATCAACTACTCAAGCTACAACTAAAGCAACAACTAAAGCAACAACTAAAGCAACAACCAAGGCAACAACTAAAGCTACAACAAAGGCGACCACTCCAGCTACAACCAAAGCCACAACAACAACTGAGGCGCCAGAGTGTCCATCAATTGACGAAATTTGTGCCAAACATGGCGACGGTCACACTAAATTATGCGACTGTTATACTTATACTCAATGCTGGAACGGGGGTAAAAACAATACTGGTAAAATGAAATGTCCAGAAGGTACTATTTGGAATTCCGTGATTGTAAATTGTGATTGGAAATACAACGTTGAAAAGTGCAATGCGTGTGACTGTAATGAAGCTGCAACAACAACAACAGCGCCACCAACAACAACCGAACCTTATACTGGACCACCTACGATTAGACCACCGGTCATATGCCCCGAGCATCAATCATATTTGAGCAAACAGGGTCAATATATTGTCGGAGATAAATCTGGTCGAAAAATTGATACAAATACATGCACAAGACCCAGTGATCCATTGAACAAAGATTTATCGCCTATTGAAGAATGGTTTACAGAGGTAAAAATGCACTAGGTCAAAAACTTTATTATCATAACGTAATAATAGACTATTATTAATAGTTTCACACATAAATATTATGTTCGTTATTATTTCTTTATTCAAGTCTATTTAATGGATGAATTTAGGAAATGTATTATGAAATATTTTACAAATCAAATCTTGGTTTTGGTCCCCATCCATGTCTGCCATATTCGTATGAAGCTTTTATAATCGCGGCTCGTTATTTTCCTTCCTTCGGGTCTGAATACAAGACTCATATGCCAAATGGGGATGAAATTCCTCAGAAATATTCAAGAGATGAAACAAATAAGGAAAGTTTTCTTTTCAAACGATTCCGATTTTGAGTTGATCAAAACGATGTCATCTTACTAGAAAACGTTTTAAAGCGTGATGTAGCAGGTTTCTTAGCACATATGGTTCAAGAAACTGGTGAGAATAACAGCTGGATATTGTCAAATCGAAAAAATTTTGGTCTATCTTGGGATGAAGCGCTAGAGTGTTATATGAAGGGCGCACTTTGGACCTGGTTCGAGGGCGCCGCTGCTGGAGAAACACACAAGTTCGAATGTGGTGACCATCCCGAATGTGGTAATTGGGCACCTCAAGTGGAATACTGTGATCCGGGCAAGAAAACATATGATATGGATTGTTCCAAAATGACTAGCGGTGGTAAAGTAATCACTTATGCGGGCAGAGGAGCCATTCAACTTTCGTGGAATTATAACTATGGCATGTTTGCAAAGTAAGTATTCAATCGAGTTGAAGCCTTGCTTCAAACGATTCAGATTAAGACTTTGAATTCAGATTTTTGGAGGCACTTGGAATTCGCGATGAAAATGGTGAACCCTTGGACTTGATAAGCAATCCAAATTTGGTGATCACTCATCAAAGTCCACCATTGGCAATTTTAGGTTCAATGTGGTTTTATATGACAGCTTCAAACGGATATCCGTCCATGCATAGTGTAATCATTGGTGACTGGGATGGCTATGGAAAGTGGACAGGAGCAGTTTTTGGACCATCAAGTAAAATTATTAATAACGAATGTGGTGGCGAATCGAGAACCGAAGGTGATATTGGTGGTTATGAATCAAGGAATTTGTTCCATAAATCGGGTTAGGTTTGGGTTTGGTTTGGTCAGAATAATTTTGAGGTAAAGCTCGGGTAAGGTCAGATTTTGAACATGTAAAAGACGTATTAAAGCGTTCCGTTTCTATGCTTCATTCTTCGGAGTTGATGCTGTTAGATCGTCTGAAGATGACACAAGTTTGTCTTGCTCCGGTTTCAATTATCAAATTGACAGTATGAATATCGGATACGATTACGATTGGTCTGGTGTCTGCAATTGCAAACCAGTTACATATCCAGCTGTTTTCCGTCATATAGGAAAGGATTCCATGCTTACCCATTAGGTTTTTCTACGAGCGTACACGGTATACCATGAACATGCCTGAGTGCAACCCTTATAAGACCCCAAATTCTATGATGATGACTGGTCAAAATTTAACAATAAATGGAATAAAGATTGGTGTGAATATCTTCTCGTGAAGAATGGCGGTTTTGGCGGCCATTATGGAACTGCAGATTGTACTCCAAAGCCAAACTACGTGGACTTTGCTGAAATGTCACCAAATTTTGGTCATTTCGATCGTAACTCTATGCTTAATGACGTCCTGGCATCGAATTCGAAAGAAATACCAGAAGATTCCGAAGAACCAGAAGAAGGGTCAAAACCAAGGAGAAAATTCGGGAATTTCCAGGCATAAATTTCATCTCACCATTTCAACTGTCTAATTGAGAGCCTCAATTTGAGGCTCCATTTCCATATAATACATTTGTTCCCCTAATAAATCGGTCATTTCATCGGTGACCACCTAAATACTAAATTACATTTTCAAGTAAGGAAAGAACCGTCAAAGAAGACCAGTGTCTATTCATATGCGTTCCACCTGATGCATTCAGCTTTATTATAACGGAATTTTCCGTTTGAATAAATTTCTTGCATTAATTTGAAATTGGTTTATATGATGAAATGTCCAGAGGGGTCGTTCGACAATCGACATTGGTCGAGCACGTGGTCCAAAGCAAAACAAAATGGCCAATCATTGATTAAGCTATCGTCGCATTTAAGGGATGCGTCTTAATGAGATATCTCATATGAGATATTTTCGCATTGAATTCTCCAGTCTTTTTGCTGATCGTAAATTGACGACTATTCAACATTATTACGCGTAATAACAGGCCTGTCTGTCTCCATCCTCTTCTCTGTTTCTGATGTTTCCAAGGGAGGTCGGCGCGACCACCCATCATATGAGCGATCTGACTCAGAGTCGGAGCCAATGCATGTTATTATTTGGTAGTTCCAAAATTCAATCGGAACATTGAACTGAGTGAAATCTCATTAGGTTGATACTCGCACGTGTCGGTACCTTCAATGTACCCTAAGGGGCCTCTTATTGTTTAAAACTAAAATAATTTCAAAAAATCAGTCAATCGACAAAAAAAAGATTGTTGAACGAAGGATTTTCTCTGAGGATTTATTATAACTTATTTAGACGTTTCATAAAAGTTTTTTAAGTCATGTGGTTCGTTCTGAGTGAAAGTGGCCCAATTCGAATTAGGCGCTCTCTTTGATATATTCAAGTTCGTCCAATCAGCGCGCCGCATTTTTAAAATAATGCTGAATCGTTTTTCGCCCAATTCAAATTTTACAGTTAGTCCATTCTGATTTTGAGAGAATATAATAAAGAGAGAAATACCCAAAAATGTTAAAAATTCTAGAAAATTTTTCAAAGAGAATAATTTAGCAAAATCTAAATAGAGATGAGTTCCCGTATTCCTAAACCCCAAAGGAGGTTTTCTCATTTTATTTTTCATTTTTCAGATAAGTATTGTTAATTTTTTAGAGTTGGGTCACGTGATAAGGGTATGTCCCGTTCAAATCAACAGGCCGCCGTGGAGCTGCCTAAAATAATAAAAGATACTGTCAATTCGGAGATATCTTATGAGAAGGGAAAATTTCTTGGCAAAGGTGGTTTTGCAAAATGCTACGAATTTTACCGAATGTCCGACCGCAAACTTTATGCTGGAAAAGTTGTCCCAAAAACTCTTCTTCAAAAATCGCACCAAAAGGTTAGTTTTTTAGGGTTTTCATTGAAAAAGTAAACGTTTTTTAGGAAAAAATGGCCCAAGAAATTAAACTTCATCGTGATTTGAATCACGCACATATTGTCAAGTTCGTGTCATCTTTTGAAAGTAAGTTTTGTTACGTTATGTTTCTATGTTATGTAATGACAAATACTCATATTTTCTTTCAGCAAAGGATCACGTGTTCGTTGTGCTTGAAATCTGCAAAAAGAAATCGATGATGGAACTTCACAAAAGACGTGGTCCATTAACAGAGCCCGAAGTCAGATATTATATGAAACAACTCTGTCTTGGAATCGAGTTTTTACACAAAAAAGATATCATTCACCGCGATTTGAAGGTACGTTCGCTGTAAAATAAAAGCAAACTGTAGTGAAAAAAAATCACATAATTACGTTATTGTGTTTTGAAGTCATTATTCCACAAGTTATAAAAACATATTTTTTAGCTGGGAAACATTTTCTTGGACGATAAGATGCATGTCAAGATTGGTGATTTTGGATTGGCTACTGAGATCAGTTTCGACGGTGAGCGAAAGAGGACTTTGTGCGGAACTCCAAATTACATTGCTCCCGAAATTTTAACCAAGGCTGGTCACTCCCATGAGGTCGATATTTGGAGCACAGGGTGTATCATGTACACTTTACTCGTCGGAAAACCCCCATTTGAAACTACTTCACTCAAGGAGACCTACAAACGGATCAAAATGTGCGAGTACATTATCCCAGGAAAATTGATAATTTCTCTCTAATCACGTCATAAAAATAAGGATATTATTTTCTATTTAGTGGTAAGGTTGAGGAACATTATTAGGACCATAAAAATAATCAGGATATAAAATCAAAATTATTATCAGTTAAATAGAGGACAGATGTGGTCTCTCAGCCCAGCATTTGATCACATCAATGCTTCATGCAGTTTCGTCCCAACGACCAAAAATCGGAGAAGTTATAAATCATGAATTTATTACCAATGGGTACATGCCCAAACAACTACCCAGGTAAGCCACAATTATTACGTCACATACCATTTATTACGTTGGACAACGAATATTCAATATAACTTATTCAGTTCGGCTTTGACTATTCCACCGTCGTTCACAGATTCTCAAATGACATTTTCGACAACAACTCGTGCGATGCCACACGACTTCGGAAAAGAGAATAAGCCAATCAATGATAATGAGGGATTCGTTCCACGGCCAGTTGTTCGAAAATCGTTGGCACCGCGCCAAAAGCCAAAGAGCAAGCAAGAAGAATTGGAAGATAGAAAAGGAGCAGATTTGGATGCATTGTGTCGAATCATGACTGATTTATGCTCTGCTTATTCCGCTGGGGGAGCCAAATCTGAAATGTTGGAAGAGTGCCAACATCCAGCGTCAGTCGCAACCTATTGGATATCAAAATGGGTTGACTATTCCGACAAATATGGCATCGGTTTGTAATGTTATGAAAATTATAACCATTTAAATTGACATGATTTTTAAGGGTACTCTCTGTGTGACAATTCTGTTGGTGTTTTGTATAACGATTCAACACGAATTGTCTTGCATGAAGATGGCGACAAACTGCAATATGTCGACAAAGACTTCAGAGAGATTTTCTGTACAGTTCGAGATCATCCATCCGAACTGAAAAAGAAAGTTTCGCTCGTCGACTATTTTAGAAAATACATGAACGAGCATCTTCTAAAGGTACATTTTCATTGAAACCAATTACGTAATTGTTTTATACGCTGAATGGCGCCCTCTATATTGTATATTCGGAGAGTTGTCCTCCTCTTTCTCTCTTATGTGAGCAAGTCCTGATATTAATTCCCTTTATAGCCATTAAATATAAAAACAATACATAACATCCGGAATATTTTTTAAAAAATTCTATTTAGGCTGGTGCTTCAGCAGCACCAAAAGAAGGCGACGACATTTCGCGGTTGCCAGTGTTGCGAACTTGGTTCCGAACACGATCTGCAATTTGTCTCTGGCTATCAGACGGTTGTATGCAAATCAATTGGTTTGAGGTTAGTAATTTTATTTACTATTCAACCATCGTATTCAGATGTGCTTAATTTATTTTTCAGTCACATGAAAAGCTGATATTCTGTCCTCGTCTAGAAGCTATAACTGAGCTCAAACAAGATGGCAGTACTGTGACCTACAAGAAAGATTTGTTGATGAGACACGGTTTCACGTCAAGTATGAATGAAAAATTCCGATATGCTCGACACATGGTCAAGAAACTTCAAGCAGGACCAACTGCTGGTCGAAACACGTAAGTTATTTCTTGACTCAAATAACAATGTCACATGTGACATGGTGCCCCTAATAAGGTCATCCTTATATCTTTACAAATCTTATTACTATAGACAAACTGATGCACGACACTAAACATTCCAGCACGAACTTGCACTGCCTTTACCTGTAAATAAAAATCTTCATTATCACTAAACATTATTTTTTATTGTATAAGTCCCGAAACAAATAGACTACAAATAATAGCGGTTGTAGGATTTATCATCGTTGAGGTTGAGCTAGTAATAGCAGACCCATCATTATTACCTGAGGTTTCAATTCTGCCTTCGAGTTCAAGCTTGCGAGTGACACGTGTTAGGGTATATATCCAATCATAGTAGCTTTTGATGGTTTTGGCGGGATGATAGTTGAAAATACTGTGTCCGATGCATAAAAACTTTGAAAACATTCCTGTTGATTCGGGTATAAAGACCCGGTTGATTCGGCATTGCACAAGCGCCTCCCCACGAAACGGCGCCATATAAAATAGGTTCATTCGCCTCGTTGATACAAACGAGGGGTCCACCAGAGTCACCTTGACATGCGTCTCGACCACCCTTCAAATGACCTAAAATCATTTAAATTTTACTATATCGAGAATGTCGACTATCCGGGATCAACCTGCGCAAAACTCCATTTTTTCTTCATAGCTGCTATATGCCTGTTTACATGTTTCGTCTTTGATAACATTAACATGGATAGATTTGAGAAATTGAGAAGTCTCGCCTTGAAATTCGACAGCGCCAAATCCAGCCACATAACATTTCAGCTTTTGCATATCAGCTGTACTTGTATCTAAGAATTGGCGATAAAATGTGAATTTGAAATGAGCCAGAGTGAGAAGTAGGCGTTACGAATTTCGCACTACGGAATAATAAAAACCTTTAGAGGGAAGACAAGCTGGTGCTGCATTATCATCCGTAGTAAAAAGATCATCAACAGTTTCGAGCAATGAAATATCATTGTAAGGTCGACCATCTTGCATAAAGTATTTTGGATGGTTGTAGACATTTTTAATTCTTAAAATTGCTGGTTTACTAGCAAGCGATTCGTGGTTCAATTTCAAGGGAAGTTAAATCGATTATGGGTTGCTCCGAGGGAATGCTGGGACGACAAATCCTAAAAATTCCCTAAAGGGGACAAAAATATGAAACGAACCTCATTGTTTTTTCAAACTTATCCATTTTGTTTGCAGAGTGATCATTTAAATGAGCTATAACATCAGAACTTTTTTTTGATTATTTAAAGTTGTTCACAGATCATTGGCAAGGTCATAGAATATATGAAACGGTCAAATAAACACGCCTTGAATATGAAGTTCCGTCATCTTTCGTTGTACAATGTGCAGCACTCAAAAGCCATCGTTTACCAATTATTGTTGCTCCACAAAGATAAGTACTGCCACCTTCTTTTATAGAAAGTCTGGTATACCAACCCCACGTATTTAAATCGACAGTCTCTCCACCGACAATTCTCGGATTCTTTCGAGCTAACTGAAGCATCTTGCTCTGGGCCGATTGTTGATATTTGGTTTCACATTTGACATTCCTCGGAATTTTATCCTGAGTTAAACCTAAATTTAAACAGTCAGGTTTCCACTGATATAAACTAATAAAACCTGGATTCGTATTCTTGTCAGTTGAACCAGTATCTGGATTGTTATCTGCTTCCGGATAATCACCCCATGGAACCCAATCTTCGAGATCATCGATGTTGAAATCATCATTGATGAACCAATCATCTGGCATGTCACTTTATTAAAGGTTGTCACAGTCATCGCATCTGGATTCGCAATTCGTGGCAGCCCGCAAAAAAACAACTGTGTCAACCTTGACTATAGTCGTATTCTTCGCTATCCCATGTTGGCATCTTGTCATCATAGTTGTCATCCCATAAGTAGGAATAGTCCCAATTATACCAACTATCAGCGTTATACCAGTAATCTTCTGGTGAATAATCACTTTTACCGGATTTTAATGGTCTTTTGCTTTCAATTATGTATTTATGAAATAAAAATAATTAAGTTTTTTTAATTGATTTAGAATCCTAAATAACCATCGTAATAGTAATCAAACAAACTGTTCCAATCTTCATCATCGAGACCGAATTCATAAGAAGCCCAGTCAGCGAATTCTTGAACGGCATCGACAAGCTCATACCAATAGTCTCTCCAATCATTTTCACCCCATTCTTCCCAATATTCATAATTATAATTATTGTTATCCTCTTCGTAGACTTCATCGTATTCTTCATTGTACTCCTCCTGATAGCCATAACTCTCGTCACTGTATTTATCTTCATAGTCTCCATCATCCCCAAAGAACTCTTCCTCATCATCAAAGAAGTTCTCATTGACATTTTCCTCAACGGCATTGGAAATATTCGTTTGAGCACTTACATTTCCGATTGCTAAAAGCAATGCCAAATGTAGCTTCATCGTCAATAGCTCAACCTGAAGCTACTTTCAACGCGTCAGAATAATCATTCAACCCTTACTAGCACATTTTTGGGGACTTTTGATGTTGTCGAAATGATATATGTCTGTACATATGCTAATAAATTCTCGGCTTGACGTCCTAGACGTCCTAGTCGCCAGTCCAAAGACGGAAAGGTCCTGGGTTTGCCAATAAAGGGCCTTTATTATAAAGGTGAACTTTAAAACTCACGATTCTCGAAGAGGAAGTAGAACACTGAGAAGTTAAAATGTCCACTATTTTATGATCACTGTAATGATATCGAGCCTATTGTAACGAAATATTCTACGAACAAAGCCATTTCCTCTCCCATGTATTTCATTTCGACTCATTTTGAAAAAGTGTTGTTATGAGCTCCTCAATATTTATTTTCTTGGTGGCAAAACAGTTTTATACATAACTCTATCATAAGCAGATTCAATGAACTCAACAGTTACTCCACTCTTTTCTGTGGTCATATAAGCATATGCTCCAGTCTTTTGAATTGGCGCCCAATAGAAATAACATCTGGCTTCATCATTGACACTATCATCTTCAAAGCAAGCATTATTAGGTTCATCACGTCCTAAGACTTGCGCAACTGCACTGCTTGAATTCAAGAGAGCTCCAGCTCCAATAGTGAAAAAGTGAAGTCCTTTACCGGGTTCTTGAGATGCTTCTTGAACATGATCGACAGTATGGCGGTGACCTTGTAGAAAAGCGTTAACATTGTAATCCTTCAACATCGGTAAGAGACGTTTTGTAAGTGCTGGATCATAATAGCCCCTTCAGGGATTATTTGTGTGATAGTGTCACTTTTTTGGCTCATAGTGTCATATTCTTTGAAATCTATATAATATAGACTATATTCGAAGTTTAAAATGTTTGACTGATTACCACAAGTGTTTTAAAAAAACATGACACTATGGCCTATAAATTATATGCTATAATTCATAGGACGTTCATGACAACTTGGTTTTTGAGGTGATGTAATCCCTGACTTGGATCAATCACTTGGTAATGTCCAGCGACAAAAAGAAAATCAAAATCATCACTCTCTGATAAAGTTTTTTCAATCCATTGAAACATTTGATCAGAATAAGTTCTATTTGCTGGAAATCCATCTTCTGTCATATCTGGTGGCTTAAGATCGGTTTTAAATGTCTGCTCTTAAGAACTCAAATTAAGGAAAAAATTTGTAGCGAATGGTTCATTTGATAAGTCTGAAAACCAAACTGAGCAGAGTATACACCAGTCAATGAAGGTGTGTCGATAACAACTATCCGTTGTGATAGACCATTAGGAAGAAATGTATCAACTTTATAAAACAAGTCTGGGAAAGTCCATCTTTCTGACTTTGCACTGTATAAAATCTGAGCAGTTGCATTTCCACCAGTCAATTGTCCGTCTTCGTCCTCTCTCATGGACCAATCGTGATTTCCAGTGGTGAAGTACCACGGACATTGAAGATTATCCCCAGTATAAACGCGTTCAAATGTATTTTCAAACATTGGGTCGTCTTCATTTTCAACACCGTGATAGTAAAAATTATCACCAAGCGCCATAACATATTCTGGTCTATACAAGGGATATTTACAGTTCTAAAAGATATACTAACTGTTTTTTAACTATCTGGTTTCTGACTAAGTGCCTTCTAAATAACTGGACAGACTATTCGAATTCCGGTCCTGTGTAATCTTGATGTTCTACTCATAGAATCCGCAACCGATTTTTGAATCGGACTTGAGAAGTGAGGAGCGGGCCATCCTCCCCAATCGCCAAGAACAAGCCATTTGAATGAATCTAAACTTTCTTTGTGGTCCACAGACTATCCCACCATGTTAATTCAGACTCTAATGTGGATTCGGTCCGTAATATGTTCTGTAGACCCATAACTTGGACGGTGTTCAATAGTATATTCGCCATTCGCATCCGGTTCTACAAGCCGACCATTTACCAATAAAGTAGTGGCCAGAAAATGGGAAAATCTCATTTTAAATGTTTTGAAATAGTCTGAAAAGAACAAGAACACTTTTATTTGGCGCAAAGAGATATGAGAACATACAGATGAGTTCTGAGAATTGCTTCGGGAAGGTAAAAGTTGTTCAAAGATGATGCTACAAGAAGTGAGGTCATTTCAAGGTCATACGATATTTTATACCTATTATTTCAAGATCTATTATATCATTATATATTATTATTTATATATTCAACATATGTGAAATGACAAAGGCAATGATTATAGATAAAATAATGTGTGTTTTCAAGGTTTTCAACCGTAAAATGTTCCAAACGAATAATTTTCGTCATAAATATATTGAATTGGTAATCAACGAACCATTTGATTTCTTCATATAAAAAGAAGCCCTGACTGAATCTCAAATCATCAAGATTTCGGTCATTCTTATTAAAAGCTTGTCTCGAATCTTTGATCACTTTTTTACCCAAATAATGGGCCATTAATAAAACATTTCATCAAACTCTTAGCTGACGAAAGTCTCATTAATGGTGAAAATGAAATTATGAATCATATTAAATGATTCATATAATATGACGGCTGTGGCGATAAAATGACGTTTAAAAGGGGACCCGGGACAAAAAACTAAACTTATTTTAGAACCAGAAGTTGCCGCTCTTCAGCCATCCGATAAAGACGCTTGGACCAATTTGTAAGTAGTCCTACTTTATGAGTCATTTTTGTGAATCATAATTTAAGCGCTGAAAAGAACAAAGCACTTCTCACCAAAGGATGTATCTCACCATTCCATCTTACTCCTGAACTAAAAGA
>SCLD01063335.1:0-15625 GCA_004367895.1 Oikopleura longicauda | reverse complement strand
GATTCAGGTCCAAGCAAATATGGCTACTCCGAGATGAGCGTCGCCAGCCATCGTCGCCGTTCGACAATATCAACTGCGCCAACGCTTAACATTGAAGGCTTGACAATGTCAATGGAGGATGTGGGCGCCGATGCATATCAACTGATGCGTTTGTCTCAGAGTAGCCCAAACTCACAGAAGAGTGGCTGTTGCCCCTGGATGTTGAAGATTCGCTTGAAACGTGTTAAATCTGTTCACTGAGCAATTAAAATCATATGTGTAATCGTAAACCAGACATAATAAACGAAAATGACAACAAAAAAAGAGATGCGTTTTTTCTGTCAATGAATTGTCCATGAGCTAGCGATCATAGAATCTCTGTATAAATAGGTTTATTGTTACTTTAATACATAAATGTTATGAACTTGTCAATGGTTTGTTTTCATCACTCAGCTGCATAAGCTTAGCCTTGCGTAGCGCCTCCTGGAATTGTTTCCCCCTTAGATCAATAATATACATGATGATCCCATTTAATGTCACAGTCGCCGCCACGACCAAGGGCAACAGTCGCGGGTCACTCTCCAATACCCAACCGGCAAACGAAGGCACGACTGCCCAGCCCAATGCGCCGCCGAGAATAAAGGTCGACGCCAAACGACCAGTGACTTGAGTGAATCCCTCGGCATAGAGGAAACCGGTGGCGAAACAGTTTGACATTGAAGCGCCAAAGAACCCGCTCGCAATAAAGGCAAACAGTTTACGCTGGATGAACATGAATGATAGACTTGACAGAAAGGAACCGGTCAACGCCAACCATAGCATCATTTTCGGGCTCTGATACCGTGCCTGTTTTTAAAATTAAAATGTGTTCGTAAATTATGTTAAAATAAACCTGAATTGCCGAAAGTGCGCGGAAAACGGTGAACGTCACCCAGAAAATGCTGATCAAAGCGGTGGCATCATCACGGGAGAAGTTGAGTTGACACACGCCAAATGTGAAGATAAAGTTGGTAAAGACCATTTCACAGCCGACATAGAAGCAAAAGAAACAGAACAGTAAGGCCGCCAGCTCCTTTTCGAAGCTGATGAGTTCATTAAAAACTGCTCGTATTAACTGACTAACCTTTTCTCTAAGACATGTTTCTCTTGGTTGTCCTCCTTGACCGTTTCGGCAGTGAAGAAGATACGCCGCACGGAAAGGAGCCACTCCAAGCCGGCCAAAGTTGCGACCACGACAAGCACCAGTGTGAGCACAAAGAACAACTCGTCCAAATTACCATCCGTCTCATGAATGAGCTGATCATTGAGATGGCAACCGGCGTCGTTATTAACAGTTTCATTGTGCGTGAATGTTGAAATGAAGGGCCGGGCCACAACGGGAGCACTATTTTGTTGGATTCTCAATCTTGTATTTTCAAAATAATATTTCATATAAATAAGCAACCAAAATGCGAATCCCTCCATTAACCCACCCAGTGCGAATGCAGCGTGTAGCAAGTGCAAAAATGTGGTCTTGATTGACTCCTCCTCGTCCCGCTTCCAAATGCGCATAATCGCCACATTCCCAATCGCATCCAAAATGCCCATTGAAACGCCGTCAAATGCGAGCACGCCCGCCACTTGCCACAGCGTATGCGAGAAGACGAGCATAAAAATTATAATGGCATTTGCGGCAAAGATAACACACATCAACGCCATGTACTCGATGCGATCAACCACTAACATGGACAGGGCGGCACCGCCAACATTGCCCAGTGAGCGCGCAACGAACACAACGCCATACTCGGTGAGTGTATTCCCAGTGCGGAAACTGAGATCGGGAAGAATGGGACCCACCACGGACAGTTGAATGCCACAGGCGACTGAATTAATTCATTATTTGATGGCAACCTAAATACAATCACGACGTACCAAAGCCGAGCATCAAGAGCAAACTCTCCCGTACGCGGCCATCTTTCAAGTTTAGCATTTGATTCTTCTCTCCTTCTCTCTCGCTATCTACTGCTCAGCTTGTTTACATTATTTTTCAAAGTTTATCTCACGGCTCTCTCTCACTCTGTGTGATGCAGCGGTTGGGTATGAGTGATGGGAAAACACGAACGCTGGTTGGTGGAGGAGGCATGTGAGTCATTAGGTGAATATAGTAGTTCGGGGGTGAGTCTTTCGAGCCAAAAAGTCATGAGTATATTTTATCAATTTATTGCATCAATTTTACTTGTAGCTTGGCTGAATGCGACCGTTGTCATTGTCATCATCATCAATATGTATCCGCTTGTTACCGAACTAACAATACCAAAGATGCACATTTCATTACACTTGGCTGAAACGATAACTTATCCAACTGTCGAGAGGGGCGTGAAGCTTACGATTTGGATATTTCATCGTTTCGACGGCTTGATAAGTGGTACCACTTGAAAAAATAGCAGTACACGTATACTGGCCGTCGTCTTTCAGCGAAAAGTAGTTTTGCACTTGAATCGTTTTCGATGCAGTCGTTGATCCACTCACCACCGGATACTGACAGTACTCTGTACACGTATCATCATTGATTTCGCCAATTTTTCCACACTGATAATATTTTAATTTTTCGAGTATGATAAGACTGTCTGTTGCCTGGTGCAAATAAGTCTCATTGCAATGGGGCATCGTATCGATTGGCATTGAAACGAGCGAACGAGTAATCACCATTTTTCTTTGGTAGTGAAACTTAAAAGTCGGCACTTGACCAGATTCAATCTCACTGAAGAAAAAACACAAATAAAAGGTGAAACCATGTCAATTCTAGCTCACCGTGTGGCTACTTCACATTTTACATTGACCACTGACGGAGGGGATTTTTCTTTAGAAGAGTCAACGAGATTAAATTTAAAAAAACTAGAAAAACCCCAAATCATTGCACTGCGTCCCGGAACAGCCCAACGTCCCATTGAGCCACAATTTGCTGACGCTTTCACGTTCAAACGTTACCGTTATCTCATCGCCCAAAGCGAGCGCTATAAAAATGTAAAAATTCATGCGTATGGTGGATTGCTGAGAACACTTGCTCACTGAGCAAATATAACACATTTTAGTCATTGATAAAATGGGAGTGAGTGATTCAATATATCATAATTTGACTGTGGGCATGTTTCAATTTCACGCTTTTCATGTCCTGAAATCATAAAAAGGTCAAACGCGCCAGTTTCAGACTTTCAAAAAGCGATTCAAATGGCCGAAAAATGAAGCTTATTTTTTTGTTGCTTAGTTTAGCAAGCCCCTTTCCCATACGAAGGGGTTGCTGGCGATCAAAAGAGGTAATTGAGAGAAATAAAGTACTAGAACTCATTCAAACTTGACCGGTCAAGGAGATCACATTTAACCCTAATTCAATCAAGACACGCCACTTGAAACATTGCTACGATTTGAGTACGGGACAAGAAATTGGCGACGAATATATCCAGCCAAAAGACGGGAGCCACATTTATTTTGCTAATTGGTAAATAAACATCAAATCCGATCCACGAGGGTGCAACGTGTAAACTGCTTTAGAGGCTAATTGTTTCAAATGTGCGACTGTGTAACGCGGTAGATTTTATTAATTCAGACTTGGTTCACTGTGGCAGTGACCTTTTCTAACTTTTATTCGATTTTCTGTGTATGCCAGACATCTGACGGTGTGGAGAATTTGAGTTGAAAATTGAACTTGATAGTACATCAAGTTGATACAGAAAGTTTCTTAAAGTTTGTGCCTGATAACTTGCACCTCAAAATGTGAAATACTATTTGAGACGATATCAGCATCATTAAAATTCCTCAAAAACTACATTGCGTCCCAGTACTACTCGGATTATGAACGGAATTCGTAATAACGTGCGCCAATCACACACAAATTTGGCCTTACGTCATAGCATTGAGTGAAGTGTGTCGCCACTTTCCCGAAAACTAGTAGTTAGTGCTCCACCAACAAAAAATGAGGAAGGGAGGTCCTCCGCAGTGCTTATTTCACTTCGCGTTGACTCCGACTTCTGAGCTCAGTCGTCACTTCAACTCGACAGGAGAACAAAATGAGAATTCTCCTACTATGCTGTGCCATGCTGAATATCAGCGTGTCGGCACAGGGGCCGATGTTCAAGGCACTAGAGCTATTCAAGAAAAACCAATGGTCAGTAAATAAGATGCTGAAAAAGAATCAACTCCTTGCCAAGGAGCGTGCCGATCGTCTCGAGAATATCATTGCCGAGCAAAATTCAATGATTAAAATGCTACAGGTGAGTTAGTGAGAGAAAAAAACTCGGCCCTTAAAAACGTTCGATTTAGAACAAGCTCGATGTGGTCGAGCGAAAAGTAAACCAAGCGCCGTCGAAACCGGCCGAGATTGACGATCTGGTCACAAAAGTCTCAACGATTGAAGTGCGTCTACAGAAGTTGTGTAAGAGAGTTAAAATGCATTTTAAATTTCGTTTTTCATGCTTAATTGTATCCACGTATGTGTATCATCATGCCAAAATGATATATTTAGCTGATGCTGAACATGCTGATTTCACCGAAACAGATAATCGTCCATTGAACTTGGTGGTGAACAACAAACCGCTTATGTTCAACGATATGCCATTGACGCCCATTGTCGTCGACAAAGAGCCACGCGAACCAGAAGAAACTCCTGTCGCCGTAAAACGGCCTGTTCCCGCCGTCAAAGCTCCTCAAGTGCCTGTTCAAATGCCAAGATCAACGCGCATTCCCGTTCGCATGCCCCAGGTCAGCGTGCCTGTATTGATGCCCAAGCCACGCCAAACAACCGTACCATCATCACGACCCTTCACACGTGTTCCCCATCCAAACTCTCCAGCCGCCCAACTCTTCAAGGCGAAGCCGATTTTGATTGACGAGGCAAAGACAGAAACTCCACCATCAGCTGGTGGTAGTCTATTGGACCGCATGAAAAATCGCGCTGTTTCAATGCCAAAACCAACGTCCCCACCGGCTGATTTGGTCATTGCCGATGGCGAGTCGTGTGTCAATGTTCCAAGCCAGAACGAAGTTGGTGCAGTGGTTCAATCGAGCTGGTACAATGGCGGTTCAGAACAATTAACAGCGAAAGTGATGGTCTCTTTACCTGTACCAATGAGCGTGCCAGATAATGCGTCAATGCTGATTCATTTCAATGCTCCCGTTGTGAAGGTCGAAGTGTGGGAGTGCTCAGCAACGGCGTATACCGAGGACAACAAGGTGTACCTCTTTTCTCCGCATAACAAAGTTGCCCTGGCTCAAAATGCGGGATCATTTTTCAAGTTCGACTTCATTGTCACCGTTGCTGCGGGTGAGGTGAAAATGGAGCTTCAATTCTGTCGCGATTTGATTGAGCAAAACCATGCACCGTTCCAAGCCGAACAGCCAGTGTATGATTACGAACCCGAGCCAGCTGTTGAAGAGAAAGACGAGATAATGCTTGATTACAGTATCCTGGCGCCAAAGACAAATCTACCTGCCGCGTTTGCTCACTTGGTCAACAACAGACCCGCAGTGGCACGACCGGTGATCTCATCAGCACGACCAGCTCTTCCCGTTCCCTCTTCATCATCGAGCAACAGTGACAATAGTAGATGTCGTGGATCAATGGGTATTGCGCCGTCGCGACCCAGCCAAACCGATGCAACTAATTTCACCGCCGCCACCGACGACGAGCTTGCCATTTTTGGCTATGATCTCAACGAGCTCATTCACAAGTCAATCCTATTTTACGAGGCCCAACGCGCCGGTCCACTCCCGTCCACAAATCGCATCCCGTGGCGCGGAGATTCGACTATGCGCGATGGGTGTGACATTGGCGTTGATTTGAGCCGCGGCTGGTTCGATGCAGGCGACCATGTTAAGTTCACGTTCCCGGCAGCGTATACGGCGACTATGTTGGCATGGTCCGTTATCGATTCAAAGGTCAGTTACTAATCAAACTAGCACCAATTAATACGAAATAACAGGATGGGTATCAAGCGGCCGGCGAATACGATAACGCATTAGACCAAGTCCGATGGGGTTTGGAATGGCTTATCAAGGTAAGTTTCAGATTAAATAAGTTGTGAAATAACATTCAAAAACACCAGGCCCATGTCTCGCCAAATGAGCTTGTCGTTATGGTCGGCGATCCCGATAAGGATCATGGCGTGTGGACACGCGCTGAGGATCTTCGCATGCAACGACCAACCTATACTGTTAATCAACGAAACGGCGGTGGTACAGAGCCCGCTGCTGAAGCTGCGGCCGCCCTTGCCGCCGGATCAGTCATGTTCAAGGATGAAGATCCAGAGTTTGCCGCACTATGTCTCTCTCATGCCAAGCAGCTGCTCCAATTCGCCGATCAAAACCGCAAAAACTATCATGTGACAGTGCCCAAAGTTGCTAAGTTCTACAAGAGTTGGAATGGCTACGAAGACGAGCTCTGCTGGGCTACGGCGTGGATGTACAAAGCCACAAACGATACGGCCTACATGCGCCTTGCAATGCACTATTACGACAAATTCGATTGTGGCAAGGTTGAAGAGAGCTTCGACTGGGACAAGAAACAGGCCGGCGTGCAACTCTTGATGGCGCAAACAATGGAAAATGAGCAGTTAAAACAAAAGTACCGAAACGATGTTGAGCGTTACGCCGATCACCTGCTTGATCGTCAGAAAACAGGCCGTACCGGGCAACTTTATGTTCACAAGTGGGGAACGTTGCGATTGGCCAATAACTTTGGCGCATTCTTGATTGGCGCCAGTCGACTTGAGCCACGATTAAAACGCGCCGACGAGTACTTCATGAAGGGCATTGAGCAACTTGGCATTGCACTTGGTGATACAGGCCGCTCATTTGTCCAGGGCTTTGGCGTCAATCCACCCCTACGCTCACATCACCGTAGTGCCAGCTGTTCGGCAACACAATGCTCCGAAAATGGACACCAACCGAATCAGTGGATCTTGTACGGTGCAATGGTCGGTGGGCCCGATATTAATGGACAGTACACTGATAGACGCAATGATTACGTTAACAACGAAGTCGCAATTGACTACAATGCGGCGTATCAGTATTCCTTAGCCGCGGCTAAGACAGTTTTTGTCGAGGAAATTAAACGGGCCAACGCCACATAAAATGTTGCAACAAATTAACCACTGTATATATAGACTGGTAACGAACCCAGTGCATTCGTTCATCTTCTGTTGATAATCACAGCACAATAAAAAAGTCAAATGATCTCTTACAATTTTTCAATGCTACAAATTGTAGCCCCGATTATCGGTCAGCAGATAATCGGTGCTGTTAAAGACAGAATGATAAATTTGAGATTTGATTGTCATTTTTTGTCGACGTAATCAGTAATCGTAATAATTTTCCGTTACACACGTGTATTATTAATAATTTAGTCGCTGGTCATTCGACTTTTACTTCTCTGCCGTCGTCAAACTGATCAAAAATTGGTCGTTCCATTGTGGGCGTTAACTTTGTCGGTAACCATCTTTTATTTATCAGATACTATAGACTAACAACTAAACTAGTTGTTTCTTGTCATTTTTAGGCTTATCAAATGTAATAAAAACGTAGTTTCTAAATAAGAATGTATATAAACGGCATAATACTACCATTCGTAAAATACTCACAGGTGACGGGAACGGTGAAATCGTCGCAGTCTAGACAGTTGACGCGAAAATCATCAACGATATTCCATTGTAACTCAGTTGTATTCCACAAACGATAAGGACCAGCGGTCGCGCAATTGGAGGGTGGTGCCCAGCCCAATGCCCATTGTGAGCCAAGTGTAGCTTCAAAGTGCCAATTGCCATTGAGCGTCGAGCTGAATAGATACATAGGGGATGGCTCAAGTCGCTTATAGTAAGGTTTGCCATTGTGAAATCCTTCACTGTAACGAATCAGATAATAGCCATTCAAATCAGCGGCGCCTACAACTTCAAGCACCTGTCCACAGCCCCCATCGCCACATTTGGCCCAGGTCTCGTCCTGTCCATTGTCACAATGCTCGACCATGTCGCACTCTTCATAGTTGTAGAAAAAGCCACCCTCGGCCCAACCAGGCGCGCACCATTGCGCATTTGGTGGCAGTGTTGGCGGGACAGTTGTCACCCAACCCGGATCAGTCGTTGTTGGACAATCGCGACAGTAAACACCAATCTCGGGAAAGACTTCCCATCCATTCTCACCAGATGCCTGGTACTCTTGATTCGTTGGACAATCGTGACCGGCCGTCCATGCAGTTGCCCAACCGGCGCCAAGTGTGTTGCCAAAGTGCCAGTTGCCGTTTGGAGCAACATATAAGTACATGTCGTTCTCGTCACAGAAATAGGCTGGCTTCGCATTTGTATAACCGGTTTCAATCATCAAATACGTTCCATCAATTGAATCCAAACCGACAACATCAATCACTTGGCCACAGCCCAAGTCACCACACTTGTCAAAGCCCTCGTCGGACTCATTCAAACAATCATTGTAACCATTGCACGCCTTCCAGGACAAATAATAACCATCCTGATCATTGTCAGAGCATGCGATTTTGTCAGTGGGCTCGGTACAAAAATCATTGTACCGTTTCGTCAATTGAACAACGTCAATTGACGACAATGAAGGTGCGTTTATCCGCACGCGTTCCATTGTTCCCTTGTAGACAATTGAACTATTGTCAGCCGAAATGGCCTCTTCAGTACGGAAAGCGGTTCCTTCATAGTGCATAACGGACATCAAATCGTAAATCTGTTCATAGTTGTCCCATGCTGCAACATCCATCTTGTCGAAGGCAAATTGATACTGCGGTTGAATGTTCTCGTACAGAATATCGACGAAACCATCACGATCGGGCCGTTGCTGCTCATGGAGGAAACCAAGTGCATGAAGCATTTCATGCTGCATAATACTGCGGACAATGCATCCATAACCCATATTCATCGATTGATACACTGCAGGATGCGAGTAACCGAGATGGGACCAACAACCACCATCATACTCGCCTTGCTCATCCGTATTACGAATTAGAATATAATCATTCGAATAATGCTGTGACTCAGTATCGTCGTAAAACTCAATGCACTCGTCAATGTAACCGCTCATATCGTCCAACCACTTCCGCATATTAGCCATTTGATCGGCGTCATAATTCTCGGTTTTAAAGCGATAAGGCACGCGCAAGTGTGGTGCACCGAAACCAGGTGGATTCGACCAGCTGTCGGCAAAAACATTGCTGCCGCGAGCTGCCGATGCTGATGAAAAATGAGCGTCGACGCGCCACTGACTCGTGTCCAGTCCGGCCGAATTAGCCAGCGCTACTTGATGTGGAGTGTAGCGAATGTTGCATGGACCAGGATTGGCGACTTGTGGTGGCAACGGCGCTGTAAACTGGGACATCTCTTTAGCCGTCAAATAATAATGAAATTAAATCTCTGCTGGTGATTTAGGTTGAATGTCGGAAAATGTCACGTCCAGTGGAATGGCATAAATTACGCCGATAATAACACAAAAATCTCATTTGACCCGTTTATCAAGAAACAACATTTACAGATATCTCAAACTAACTTTAACCATTAATTTTTGTGAAAATAATAATTTCAGCTTCCCTTTTTCACAATTTTTAATTACATTTATTAATATAAACATTTTGTCGATATTCAAACGACTTCTGCTGGAAATCTAGCCAAATTTGGAACTTTGGTTCGTCGATTTCTTAGCAGCAGCTAGTCAAATAGAATTAGGCGAGCATTTTCGCTCCACGATGTCGTTGCACAACCGCCACCACAAGTACGACAAAAATAAAAGACATTGCACACAATGCAGAAATCAGGCTTTTGAGGCGGTTTGTCGAAGTGTTGGTTAAAGAAAAAAAATAAAAAGACGAGCAAACCACGGACCTGATGGCGACGTAGTCCAACGTGGGCAGTCGGAGACGACGAACGCCAATTAAATCATTGACTGTGGCTAATTTTTCATGTTTTTTCACCGTCAGAGGCCCAGCTTAGAAAAGGGATTGCAAAGAGCTGTGATTAAAACAAACGAGTGCTGGAAAAAAATAAAAGAAGTGATAATCCCTGACTGAGACGACCATTTCGTTCAGCTCCTCAACTTCAGATACGATGCCAAACTCGTTGATTGAACGGCGCATTCGGCTTGATCCAAAGTCTTCTGAGGCGATATCACATGACTCGCGTGACTATGCAGTAGACTGTTAAAGATTTGAAAAAGGTCATGAACCACTACCTTGCGACACGAGAACGCATCATTGTTATAACACACTTCGGCCCGGCAATGCAACCACACTTCATTGCTACTTGCAAACGCAAAGACATCGAATTGGAAGCGGGCGAATGTGTCCTCGCCCGAAATCAAGACCGCCGAGTTCATATTTTCGTCAATTGTCGGCGGCTCATGCGGGCAACCACGCTTGACTAATGTCAAGTTTCGGTTTGCTCGATCAAATGGGTCTAAATGAGCAAAATGTTTGTCATGTTTTAATTTCGTTAGTGTTTTACCTGATGTTGGCGTCGCCCAGCAATCATTGACTTGTATGGCAATATTCTCAGCTTCTAAACCATTTACCAAGCGTACTTCAGCATTGACCCTTGTTACATCGCCACCTGTACTGAACGGATTGTAGATTGGTTTGCCCATATGGACCTCTTCGAATTGATTGCTCTTGTACAGGAACATGGTCGCATTATATGCCGACTCGTCGACGCAGCCACCCTCAGGACAGGGCTGCGGTGGCGGTGTATAAATGGGCTTGAAGTCGGTTTTGACATATTCATCAAGCGGAAAAATACACGTGAATGGAATTATTGGTCGCGTGTACTCGAACACGCCCGGTCGCACTTGAACATAACTCCCCTGGATGCCTTCTTTTACTTCTAGTTGTGACTTGAAGACCACATGTGAGCTGTTTGGATGCATTGTCAAACCACACGAGCCATCAGTCAAGTAACCCGATTCAATGCAAAAGGTTGACGAGTTCTCTTGACGTGTCAGCTTGCCATTGCATGGTTGGGGAAAGTCAAAGTGATCTGGTGTGAATCCAGCTCCCTTGATCAGATCACGCTCGAAGAAGACTTCATTGTTGCCAAACGAGATGCACATGAACGTTGGCGTACAGTCAATGATTATTTCATTGTCGACCGTGTCATTTATAATATTTACATCGGCGCGAACTACTTGCCAGTTATCGGTGATGATCTCTGCATTGTTGATCGCCAGCGTATCGCCGATCAAAAGTAAAAAAGTCAAAATTTTCATAACGATTCGATCGCAAAGTTATTCTAACTCGAAATAATGTCACCCGTGTTCACTCAGGGTAAAATGGGGGTGATGACGAAATTTAGCCAATTATAGTTAATGAGTGTCCTTCTAAACAAAATGGCGCTTACACACACTGTAATCGTTTTAAACACGGCGAGAGAGGGGGATGAGGTATACGGGTGAGGGTTTATTTCAGTATTTTCAGAATTGATTGTTTGCATTTGGTTGTTTTTTGTACGCGAGTGGCCATCATTTCGTTATATGCGGGGGCACTTGGTTTTAGAACGGGCGAGCTTATAGAACATGATTATAGAAACATTAAAAAACAATCATTGAACAACAACGAGATACACTCATCATCACACTTAAAAACAGGATACTGACACGACGATTAGTAGTATAAACCTTTTTTGACTAATAGTCTGAGTAATCGGATTCGGAGTCCGAATCGTAGAAACTAATCAAACGATGTTTTAGATTAACAAATTTGAAACAGTAACTCACTTGTTATGATGCGAATCGTACGTGATGAATTCCTCGAAATACTCCTCCTGATCCATTCGACGGAACCATTTGTACAGTTTTGATGCGAAGATAATCGAGGGCAGTAGAAGAAATGTGGTCCAGCCCAGAGCGAACCAGAGCAAATTGAGTGAGTTTATAATGTAACCACATACGATGTCCATTGTGCCGGTGTATGCTTCGTAGACCGGCTTTAAAATAAACAAACTAGTTTATATGAGACAGAATTGTATCTTACCAAACATGCGCCTAAGTTCTCTTTTAGCTGACGCTTGAGCCATTGAATATAAACGGCTGCATTATGAACTGTTTGCTCGCCATACTTTTGAGCAACTGCAGCCAGCTTCATTGGCGTATCGGCAACGAGTGTTACATTCAAATCAATCAATGACTCGACCAAACTGTCAATTTCATCCTCGAGCTCGGCTGCATGATCGCGAATGATTAAAATCTCGTCTTCAAGGCGCAGCACGAGCTGATCGATTTCTTTCACATGAATATTTTTGATCTTCGTGCCGTTGATTCTGTGATTGGTTTAATTCGGTGATTTTTATTTAAAACACTCACTCGTGTTCTTTCAGCTTGACAGTTATCGTCACTTTCTCCAGCTCATCCATTGGCGTTGAATCCTCGCGCAGACCTTTGATTGTTTGATTTATTTTCAAGGTCAGCGTTTCCATCGGGAGGGATGAGTACGATAATCGGGCGGCATTGAAGAAACTGTCAAAGTTTATTGTCTTCCATTTCCCCTCTGAAAACAGAATGCAAGTATTTTAAACTATATTAAAGTAAGACACCACACCTTTCATCGCTTCCAATTTATCCAAATGATTCTTATGTAGAAAGCCATTCGTCGTTTGATTCAACGCATCAGCGATTGTATCGAACCGTTCAAGTATTTCATTTGCCCGCGATGAAATATTCAACATCTCGTCAAGATCAAGTTCATAATCCAAATCGAGCAATTGGAACATGCCACTGTTGTTTTTGCACTGTCTGAACACACAAAAACTAGACCATGGTTCTGACGGAATAAGAGACAAACTTGAAATATTCGTTTGGATCAATAATGAACGAACTATTTTCAATCGACCGATTCACGGGCCGGAGCAGATCACCAGGATAGTTGTAGCCCATTGACGCGCCCAACTCGTATAAAAACTGATGTTTAACTTTAGTACTTGACTTTAAATTGTCATATTGAACCTGTAAGCCGGTAAAATTGCCATTCTCGTCTTCTTGCATCGTCTGGCACATATACCGCTCGGCATGGCCACCGACGGCGAACACGCCACTTGTAGCCACCATCAGTATCCAGCCAAAGGCAAAACTTGAAATGACACTCAACATGAGCAGTACACCGCCCAAATTTGATGCGGCTGTTCGATTGGTTGGCGTTGCTTCGCGTTTATAGCCACAGAAACCAAGAAAAATGCCGATTACATTAAAACCAACGGCAATGGCGATAAATGAACCAATCGTCAGGCCAAGATTGTATCGAATGCGATCCATGTGATGGGCTTGATCATGCGAGAAGTCGTCAACCGCTTGGCGTAAATTGTTCAACGGAATTGACTCGTTTGTTTGCAAGTCAATCAAGGCGAATACGTGATTGACGGCAGTCTCCAGCGTTGTGCTGATTGCGTCGAATGTTTGATTTGAATCAAGTAACAAGTCAACATCGTATTGACTCTCTGTATCAATAAATTGTTGAATGCTGTCAATTGCACTTTGCCCGTCAGTGATTATTTTGGTCAAGTTTGACTCGTTTATCACCATCTGTAGCTCCTCGATTTCGGCTTCCATTGTGCTCATTGACGAGAAATCTGCTGTCGCCGTCACCATCTCCACCATTTGCACCAGCTCAAGACAGTACTGGTTTTCTTGACAATGGGTGAAGTTGAGATCGGCGAGCATGTCATGGCGTAGTTTGTGTAAATCACTGGCGAAAATGCGTGTTACACTTTTCAGCTTGATAACATTGCCACTGGTCATTTCGATATTGCGTAGAATGGCGTCCATGTGCTCCTCAAACCGCTTCAGCTTGCGAAAAACAGGCGCAAATTGAGCCTGGAGCTCAGTCTGCACCGGCTCGCCAAGTATACCGCCCAAGTGCTCCAGCTCGAACTTGGTGGCGTTTTCAATGTCACTATACTTTTCGATTAGCTGATTGGATTGGGCGCGGATGTTCTCGGCATAGTTATAGACGTGATCAATATTATTGACGGTGGCGGGGCCCAGCTCCATCGTTGCTTGTGTGATCCACTCATTAGTCAAGAAGACGAACAACATGCCAACGATCATCACTGGGCAATTTAGAATTGTTCAAAGTATCGTCAACTTACGTAATGTTGTAACCAATAAGGCAAGGCAATGAAAAATTCGCCAACCAGACGTGGCGTCTTTCATGTCCTGATAAAGACGTCCGCCACAATTGTCACAGCATCGGCAGCCACAGAACAGTATTCCAGTGAAGGGAAAGAGTACGACAAATAAGAAACCAACAATGAGGCAAATGATAAAGCCCAGCTCGAATCCGGCAAGCTGAAGACATGAATTAGAACGTTAGTCAGCCAGTTGAATTGTCAAACATAATACAACAGTCAAACGAAGAGTACAACAGAAATTGGACAAGTCAAACACAAGTCAACCTTATAGGCAATAAAAAGTTTAGCGGGCAGTGTTGAATTGAAGGCCTTTTCCTGAATAATTTAATCGATGCCACAACCATTGTTACTTACTTGTTTCCAATTGTCAGAAACGTAGTCAATTTGTTCAGATTCTTGTAATGTCATCAAGCTAAATAAAAAGTCCTCAATCTCGACAAACGGCTCCCATACGGCATTGATGAAGAGTCGGCTGAGGCTGAATAAGTAACGAACGGGTTGCAAATCGGGCAGCTGGTGATTGTTGACAATTTGATAAGTGGCAAGATCGCTCAAATCGAGCGAATCATTGCCAAATATAATAACTTCGTCGAGTATCGTCTCATTCTGTGGCAATTCGGTCTGCTCGCCATTGTCATATTCCGAGTCAACATCGTTGTAGTAGCTGCTGTAATCATCTGCGGTAACAAGTAACTGCTCAATCAGGAGTAATCTCAACAGGAACATAATATCACGCTCGCCATTTCATTGCTTGTTTCTCTGTGTCTTCAAGTTGACTCTCTCTATCTCTCTGTTGCAATTTTTGACGGCACACACACTGTGACACCCCACTTGGATGATCAGCTGAGGATAATCTGTTCTCTATAGGCGACTTATATACTGTAAAATTGAAACATGCTAATTTTTTATATTCTAAATTTGGTCACGAAACCGGCATGTTTGCAAAATCGAAGTGATCAATGAGTAAGGCCACTGGTGCAACGGGGAACATATGCGGCGAGAATCGAACAAGATGCGTTTGTACGTGTGTGTGTATGTGTGTTTTCTTGTTATATCGGTTTTAGATTAAGTCCAGCTAATCTGTCGGCCCTTTGGCTTGGGTGAAAGAGAATCTATCGGCTGGAGGCTGTGTGGTGACGGTTTACTACTTTTTAATCCGCCCCTAGAAATCTAATGTGGAAATGAATAGAACTCTAGACAGGTGCCATTTATTGGAGATTAAGACGCATCATCTTCAATAGTTGGGGTCGGCGGTAAAACGAATTTGTAATGATCAGACTTCAAAGAGTGGGACAACTGTATGTAAAATTGTAAGATGTATTTGCAGATTAGGTCTTTTGTACAAAACTTTAGAACATTGAACTTCTGAAACAGAAAAATGAAACAAATATTATTAACAGATGATATCGTACTCCTGTAACATCAAACTGGTGGCAACAAAATTGTCAGCTCCCATTTGCAATTGCTGGAGTTTGCCTTTCCAGCTCTTTGTCTTT
>SCLD01063227.1:0-15628 GCA_004367895.1 Oikopleura longicauda | reverse complement strand
GACGTATGCACGGCCGCGAAATACAAGGGAGCAAGATCTATACACTTCGGTTGTGTTTCCAAAGATGAAGTTGACCGAACTGGCGCGACCATTTATATCGGTGATCTTCGGCACATTAAATGGGTATCGTGTACTCAAGATAAGAGCTGAGTTTTTATCTTTGTCAACTGCAGTGCTACTTAGGGTGGTGAGAGCCGTTGTGACTACTGCCGCGGAGGTCGTTGCTGGCGCTGACGCTGTAGTTTTTACGGGGCAGTCATAATTCGGACATGGACATCCGTTAGGACAATCGGAATAGCACGGACAATGGGACAATTGCTCGTTGTAGATTCGTGTACACTCGCTCATGCACGAGTTATCACCACCACAGCCAAGAAAACAATCAAAATAGTCTTGGTTCGCATCATTCTCACATTCGATCTTTTCAGCTGACCCATCAGCTTGGCATTGACAAAATGACGATTCGCAGTCATCACAACCCAATCGACACTCTTCTTGACATGGGCATTGTTGAATACATCTGGCCAGTACACCTGCACACTGGTTTTGACACGCATAATCGTCTTGCTCACAATTCGAGTTACAGTTTAGATCAAGTAGTCGACAATTGTCAACACATTCAGTACCCAGCTCATGATCACTAGATAAGTTTGCAAGATGGAAACCAGGATGAGATTTAACTCACGGGCACTCAGTAAACGTTCCTCTTCTGCTAACAACAGATGTTTCTTGCCCATAAGAAATTGATAGAAAAAGTATCTTTAGTATCATTTTACTTGTAGTGCACTACGACACCTAACTGAAGTGTCACGTTTATGAACAGCATGTTCATGTTCGCACGATATCAAGAAGCGCTACAAAAAAGTTTTAATGTTTTTTATTAAAAATATCGATCGCGAAAAGTGAAAATAATAAATACGAGTGATATAGTTGTGATGCTTGCGCCAATACAAACTAGAATTACAGATATGCTGAAACCAAGCTTGGCTTCGGCACTAGGACCCTGATCACCGCCACTGAGATCATCTTTCTCACGTTGCCTTGAAAGTGTTGACTCAGCAGGTGTTGTCGCAGTTGACGGGGCGAATGTAGTCGCCACTAATACCGCTTGACAGTGACTTGGATCAACAGGAGCATTGTCATTGCGCCTGAAGCACGTGTTGGTCTCATTTTGCTGATACGAGAAACATGACCATGTGTTGCATTCCCTTTGTTGAATTTTATTCTCTACAAATTTCTGAAAATTTTTTTTCAAAGCAGCAAAGTTAACGCTAGGACAAACCTTGTAGGGTATGTACTCGGCCCGATGCCGATATTGTTGACCCGGTCGTACATATTCCTTTGTGCGACAGGAGTTTGGCTGACAGAGGCCCCATGTCGACCATGGCAGTAGTGATGTTTCACCTTTACATGGAACGCGACACGAGCGTTCACGTTCATCCAACGCAAAATAATCATTAATCTCACCCGCCGATGCCGCACATAGTCGCCGATTAGCCAATTTAGCCGGTTTTTGCGTTTGGCATGAAATGTTGCGATGTTGAATACCGATCCCACACGAGCCATAATGAGGTGCACATGCCAGCCAATTCTGGGCGATCCATGACGCACATGGGAGATAATCACAAGGTTTTGATTGACCCGTTATGTTTGGACATGGTTTACCGTTTCGAACAGGTTGATTCAAAATACGGCGGTACCGACTACGTTGGGCGACACCACAAGTGGCGTCACATGTACTCCAAACTGTCCATTCACTGACCACACAGTCCTCGTCACATTCGACAGTTCGCGCTCTTGTCTCGATTGGTTGAGTGAGTTGACAGACACTCGCAACCGTCAAGTTTGTGCCTCGGTAACAGTTTGCGCGACGCATCTCATACCCACTACCGCACTGATCATCACTTGTGAATTGGCACGATGACCATGGCTCCCAGCTGAGTCGGACTAAAGCGCAGTTTATGCCAATTGAACATGGTTCCGTTTGACGTGACACCATATCCGAACAGTTCTGTGATTCACTGCCTCTCACCAACTGACGTGATCGAGCACGAACGCCTATGCAATCGGCATCACACTCATCCCACTCTGACCAGGCATCCATTGCACATGATTCGCCACAAGCAATACTGCAGTTTCGAATTGACAAAACGCCATAAGTCAGTGATGACTGCGACTCGCACTTGGCCACATTAACACTGATTGTCTCCCGTGCATCCCGCGAGTCGACACATCTCACTGTTCGTGTCTGAACTCCACCGACACCACCACATGTGTTTACTTTACATGGAGACCACTGACCAAGGGTCCACTGATATAACGAGCACTGATTATAACACGAGCGGAACTGCTTCTCGCCAAGGTTGCGTTTTACACGCGTCTGAGTACCCGCTCCACATGAGTTCGAGCACGGGCTCCACTGGCTCCACTCGGCTACTATTGACTCTAGCTGACCGCACTCGATTGAACATGCGCGTGAGATTTGACTGGTTGTCAAGCGACAAAAGTCAACAGGTAATGGTGCACCTGAAGCGTCTAAACAGCCCAGTGCACGATATTGTACTCCAGTGCCACATTCAGCAATGTTGGTGACAAGACATGAACTCCATTGTCCTATTTCTGTGCCATTGTAGTTACTTGGATATTTCTGTGCCATTGTAGTTACTTGGAACCTGCGGGGACTGCTTCAAGATCGGGTAGTTATTAAGAATAGTTTAAAGCATGTAGAGTTCAAGGAAAACTACCCAACTCCTGTGGTATTATAATTTGCATGATTGTTTGCATTGCAACGTTGTTACGCGTCAAAAATTGCGTCAACTTGGCGGAGGGCGTACACCGCGCAAAACAAGCTCTTCGCGTTGCTGGCAGTGTTCGAGTTGCGATACAAAGCGTGATTTGCTGCGGTTCGTTTCCCATTAAACATGTGACATTGCGCGTCTGAATCCCGCGACACATTTTGCCGACGTGATTGCCTGGTGCGGCACGACATCGTGACCACGCGCCCATTACCAGACGTGGCGCTAGATCACATCGAGTGGTGCATTCACGTATCGTATTTCATTCAGGACAGTGGGACAGCTGGCACCATTTTCTGATGGATGACGCAAAATGGCACGCGAACGCTGTGATTGGCCTGTCGGACAACAAGGACCCCACTCGCCCCATTGGCTCACTTGACAGTTGAAATCGCATCTGATGGAGCATGTCTGAGTGGCGACGGCCTTGTATTCGATCGGACAGGCGGCGTCATCGACGAGCTCATATGATTCGAAGGTTGGCTCTTTCAGTCTAACACATTCAACGCGACGTGATTTGACGCCTCTTAGACACATGTCACCGATTCGCGTGCGCTCCATATTGAGTGGTGCACATTTGCCCCAGGGCGACACGCGCCACATGGTGATGAAGCAATCGTCCATAGGACAATCGCGCTGCTCTACTTGGGCCTCGCACATGCCTTCAGTACCTGCGCCAATGACGGCTAGTGTGCGTCGCTCGCGGACATTGCGCTGATTGCAAATTGAGCCACATCCAGACCAGGCAGACCATTGTGTTCCGTAGGCACAATCGCCAGGACATGGGACGATACAGGGCTCGGCACTGGTCTGGACAAAGGGACACTTTGTCATGTCAACGATCAAACCGCTGAAATCAACACATTGCCACGTTAACTGCGCCTCGCCACGTCCACAACGAGCCCCACTGAATGGTCGACAAATGTCACGATTGGCGAGTTCGAGTGAGAAGCAGTAGGGCTGATTGCAAGTGGTGAATTGAGTAACCTCACTACAGGTACCACCTCGATTCTCGCCAATGACGCGACGCGTTCGACGTCGCCAACCTAGTTTATAGTTAACGCGCGTCGGCTCGCACGTGCCGGGATAGCAGCGTGACCATGTCGACCACTGGCCATAGTAACATGTTGATTTACACGGCACCGAACAAAGTCTCGTTACAATGGGCCGGCTGAAAGCATCACATAAGGACTCGGCCACGGGTACCGAACTTGATGGCGAGCCACAGAAGACACTGCGTTGTTGACGCCCAATACCGCACGGACTTTCACGTTGAGTTTTGAGCTGACGCAATGAGCATGGTGACCACTCACCCTTTTTCCAATCACAAGCATCAACATATGAACAAGTTTTATTCTGCTCGAGCTCTCCACACGCGTCTAACTTCTGACTTGTCCATGAAATAAGCGTCCGTTGCCGCAGTCGCAAATACTCGGATGACTTGAACTGGCGACATGCGCCCCATGGCGACCATTGGCTCACTGTACACAGAGCGCTAGGTATTTCCACACACGGATAGGTGATCTTGATGAATTCGCCAGTGGCCCGGTTGCGAATTTTTAACTCCTTCACCCACTCATTGTTGCGAGTAGCCGTACATGTTCCCCAAGATACGGTTTCCACCTCGCCACCCGATGCTAAAGGGGGACAAACAACAAGGCCAGTGCATGTTGTGAACTCCATTAACGCCACATCACAAGTGGGCGAGTACTCGAGTATTGTTCGCGTTCGAAATCGATGGGCCGGCGCGCAAGACTTTGAGCACTGTGACTGAAAAAATAGGTGTCTCAATCGCTGGTCAAACGGCGAGAATTGTCAAGACTCACCCACTCGCTCCACCCACTCAGAATACATGAGCGCATCGGACATTGCAGTTGGCAACGGCGCCGAGTTGATGGGCGATCGCCCGCACATAAGTATTCTGTGACTGTTTCGTTGCCAACTTTGCATTTGACTTGTCGTGTTTGCCAGCCTGATGATGATAAATTTTACCATCTTTAATTTACTAGTGACTTACCATTGTATATTAATTTCTTCACTTGACATGCCTTCTGATCCAAGTCTTTGGAAATACATACTGACCACTCGCCAATTTCCCAACTGCTGGTGCTTGTGCTAGGTCCTGCTGTCGTTATTGTTGCTTGTTGCGCGAATGAGCAGCAGATGCATTGCAACAATAAAATCAACAATAACATTTGTTCTCTATTGCACTGGACATAACAAACCAACGCTCACGTACGCTCTCACACACACACAAGATGCGGTTGCCCAGCACGCTTGGATTAATAAACTGGTAAAATAAATGGACGAATAATTAATGTGCTTATTATTTTGTGCATTTTTTCTACAGCTCTACCATGTTCTCTGCCTTAGCCTTTAGCCTTTCCATGCTACTTGGGCTCGGAATTAATTATTCGATAGATTTCGTATTTTTGCCCCCAGAGAGCGCAGTTTTGTTAATTTAAATTACTATATGATTGCAGTTGAGCACTAATCCACGGGACAGCGAACAAGAAGAGGGGCGAACGAACAAAGCGACGAACATGTCAAACTGTCAAGGTGTATGTGTTTGCAATGATGGACAGTCTGTGTCTGCTGAAGCCATTTGCATCGCAAGTTCCCCTCCAAAATGCCCCACAAGCATCTATGGCAACATCATGAGCAGAAAATGTTGAGCGGTGCACCGACAGGAACCTTATGTCGTAGAGAATTTTCTTCGGAAGTTAAACAGTACCATCAATATCTCGACATTCGACGCAGCTTATCAACTTGAGATCGACTTTACACTTCTACTGGGCCAATTGATAAGTTTTCTCACTCTATTAGTGTTTGAGGCACTATTCGATGTTTATCTCCTGCCCATAATGCCAAGTTTGAAGCTATAATTGAAGTTAAATTTCAACTGCAATTATTAACGAACTTACCAACAGATCGAAAAGAAGTGGGTAATCGATCGGCTCGCCATCCTAGCGCGGCGTAAAACGCTGCGTTTCATCTTCAGAACGGCGGTGCGACGGAAACTGCGCATGGTTGACATCAACAACAACATACAACGGCGAGCGCTATAACGATAAATAAACTATCCACTTTTCATTGTCTTTTGTGTGTCTAGAGGCCCCATCCGAACACAACAATGGCCGACAATAAGGTGATGCGCGTGTGCACACTTTTGGGGCCAATATAGAAGAGTAATGGGTCATAGTTTTTGAATTTTTAGCCAGCCATACAGAGGCACAGAAAGCGGCACCGGAAACGATACAATAATTTTACACATCAAACTACAATGCCTTGCTCCTGCGGTCACCTTGGGACTTGACAATGAGTAGGAGGAGAGACCTGTTGTTTGCCAATTACACAATCAAAAAAGTGACAAAGGGCTTGGATGAATTGAGTGGTTCGACCAGAATCAGTCTAGGCCCCCATCATACACACACACATACCATGTCAATAATTTAACCTCCATTGTTTGAAACAAGCGGTCTTTTCGACTGTGACGGGAATTGAGTGGAATATTGGGGGAGTGAAACAACGACACAACTAAAGAGACTGCGATGACAGCATGATTTTGTGGTATCAACGCCTTTGCAGGGCCCCCAAAAATGAAAGTCATATGTGTATGTGTGCCCCTGGTGCGCTACATTTTAGAGCCACATTTTTGTGCGTTTGCAACGATAAAACGAGATATTTGATATTTAACAGCAGTTTGCAGCAGCAGACGCCCGATAGAGATCGATAGCCCTTGAATAATTGACCGCTTGTTGGCGAGGGCCGACCGGTAAAATAACCGTTTTCGAGAAAGAAGTTCGACTGAGCGCCGAGGGCATTGAGAGAGAGAACGAGTGAGTTCTAGAGAGACCTGTGACGAAACGACACTAGAGAAGTAAGCCGAAAAACGGCCTCGGAATGTGTGTGACTGTGGGTTTACACGCCTCACATATCGTTGAGCTTTGCGACAACTGTTGCAGAACAGAAATGAATCACTTGGCACTTATCAAATGCCCCCTAAAAAGGGTTGACAGCGTTAAAGCCCATGTGTGGGCCCCAGCAAAACGATCGAATCGAGAGACATGGGACCAGAGTTTACTTGTTTGACGCAAATTGAGCCCACAGAGACACATAAGCTATTCGAATTCAGATTGATCAGAGCGTAACCAAACCAATCGTATTAACGAGTCTGTGAAATCACATCGTAGTCAAGTGGGAGTCAAGGAAAGAGTCAAAGCAACTTAACAATAACAATGAAACTGGTCCTGGTCACCCTTGTCCTGGCTGCCCTGGCCGAGCCAAAGAAAAAGGGCATTCGAACGCAAATTCAAGAGAAGATTAAGGAACTCGATTATTCAATTATTCATTTCTCTCTTTGAATGACATTCAAGGTTAAAACGTCTTTTTTTCTTCAAAATCAACTCAGCGGTTATAATCGCGGATTAAAGGCCGCAAAGTCGTATCACTACGGTGACAATCTGCTCTGCGGTGCGTGCCGCTCGAAGAAGGACCAAACAGAATTCGGCCCATGCAATAAACAAACTGGCAACTGTCCCACGGTCGCCGGTAAACGCTGCCTGGACGGTGAGTACTCTCACACAATTAGTATAAAACTGACCGCATTGCATAGGCTGGGACGAGGAGGATACAACATGTCAAACGCCTAAATGCGACAAGGTCAACTGTGGCAGCGATGGATACTGTGTCGCCCCCAATCAGTGTGTGTGCACTCAGCTTTCATCAGCGGTAAGTTGTTCACTCTTGAATTTTAGGCCTGGACTAGCTAAAAGAGGCTTGAGAGTTAATTTATATTTGTATGCATTCAATAACGAGGTCACTCTTAACTAGGATGGCGAAGGCGGCTGCTACCACTTACGTGTTCGCGGTCTGATCGGTGCCGGTATTGCGCTCTTGGTGTTGGTCTTCTCTATTTCGGCCTGTGCCATCATTCAAACTGCCCTGACGAAGAAGAATAAGTAGGTAACAACAACGAACACAGCATCAACCAACCAACGTGAAAATGATGGATCACACAGTTATATTCTCTTATCTCCCTTTATTTGCCATCTGCCGTTCTGAATATTTTTTGAAATTATTTATTGTCGAAAAATTGAAATAATCTAACTCTTACACATATACACCAAACACACACACACACAAGACTTAACTCTTATAGCTGTACATTATGCTCTAATATTTCGCAAACTTCTAAAAAGGACTCAACAATCGTTTCGTATTTAACATCTAGAATAATTTAATTGTGAATGATCACCCTCGTTATTTTCATTCACGTTATAAAAATAATACTTTGCCTATTTCATGTATAAGCATATCGAGAGACTGCTTATTTTTGGCTAATTGAACATCAACATATCGAACGAATTTGAATGTGCCGCAACCAACCTCAAGTGAAATAAAGTATGAAGCGAAAAAAATATCTACAACAACCATTAAAGTGAAGAAATCAAGAAGTTTAGACTGGAAGTCGCCACGTTAGTGTAAACTCGGAACAATGGCCTTTAATCCGGATGCTACTATTGAAATACATTTATTAGGCTATTTACACGACGAAATGTACACGTTGTTCTTCGTTTTGATCGGTTTGATTTTTGGCAGTGAAAGTAACAGAAAGTGAAAAACCATATTTTTCGGGAGGGGACGCTGACGGTTTTTTAGTCCTTGATCGTCTCGTCCCACACAATCAAATTGTCGAGCAAATCGGGCAATTCGTTCATACACACCATATAGTATGCATAGTAGAAAAAACTATTGTATCCCGGTTGACACCATTATTTTCGTTAAACCAGTTGATGTGTGACAAGTGTAGCCTAATACAGAAGTCACGATGGGGCATATGATATAGCTGGTCAATCGGTCCGAGACGCAAGCGTCACATATCATATTCATGATTTATAAAGATCTATCTTTCGAAATTGAAATCGATGGCGCGCATAAGATTTTTTGTTATTGTGTGTGAGGCTTGCTACATATGTGGCGGGGAGTGAGGTATAGTGAGCTGGAGAGCAACGAGTCGAATGATATAGAGCAATAGAGCGTATATTTTACGTGATATAGAGCAACCTGCAAGCGAACAAAACGCCGAGCAGGCAATGTGAGCGCGCCCTACCCGGGCTTAAAAATTAATGAGAAATCAGCACTTATTCTTTCTGTCTTTTTTCGTTCAAGATATTGATTCTTATTGGTAAAAATCGAAAACGATCAATTGTATCGGTGGTTATTTGGTCCATCGGACACCTATGTCTAATTGTCACGATTTATGACTCATTAATGACCCCTGGTTCCTTGGATCATTGTTTTTTGACCGGTTGAAATTTAAAAAAAAGTGGGTCAACCAGTGATGCCTTAATAATGAAAAGCTAATTGGAAAGACTCGCCGCGCCAATCGATCAATCTCGGGCTTCTTGATGAAGTTGGCGACGGCGTACTCCACCACAGCGGCAAAAACGTACGCCATGCAGAGTGACATCTGTGAATGCGCATATAGTAACACCTGGTTTAATAAACGAAATAATTACCCAAATGTCAATGGCCATAACGTATGAGACCATTGGAAGGGCGGCGGCCATACTCGCCCGTTGTGACGTGATTGTCTAACGAAATGGGTTTTTCGTTGAGTCAATGTGTTCTTGAGACACCTGTCGCGTTAAAAATGACGTATCAATGAAACGTATAAACCCGTGACAATACAGTGGTGATGCCGAGTGAAACACGGGCCGGCGTCGCCGATATGGAGATCCAGAACGAGATCCAACTCAGCATGACGATCAGCGTCGTTGGCACGTAACACTATTCGTGACATAAAAAACTGCTCAGGCAACCACCGATTAAATTTACCTGGATCAAGTAGTAGCCCATTTGACGCGAGAGGATAAACTTGCCTTCTATACAAGCGAAATTGCCCCTTGGACTTGTGCAATTCTCCAAAATATGACCTATAAGTGTTTACTGTGTTAAGTTCTGTTGCATTGGGCGTTGTAACCTTTGAGCTTGAACTGAGGTAATTCTATATTGTTGGCGAGGTCAATAGCGGGCGAGTTCCACTTGAAGTTGACGTCCTCCATGTCATAGGCGAACGATTCAATGTTGATGCTGCAAACCTGGCGAAAACGAAGATATTTATAATTCACGCTCGATTCAATCAATCAATCAACGCTTACCTGTACATCCATTGGAAAATGTTCGAATCGCATATGACATGACAAGGTCGCGCTCAGCCTCATCTCGAGATAGATGAAACCGGCTGAGTCAATGCGCAAGCGTTTATTGTCCGACGTGATCTTGTGGACGTTGGCACTCTTCTCATTGGCGAAGAAGACGTCGGGCACCCAGAGCTCCTCGAGAAATTTGAGGTCCATGGTTAAAATCGTTTTGTTGTCGAGCATTTTCTCGCCCTCAATATCGGGGAACATCATACGCGGGTCTGTTGGCGAGGGTGGTTTTAGTGTGTGAGAGAGATTTGTCGAACATTATGTGAAATGCTACTAATGAAAATGAGTGTTGAACCCTGAACTTGCCATCTAAGCCGCATGATAAACGTCAGCCCAAAGTCCATGGTGGTTTCGGCGATTGAGTCAAACGAGGAAATAAATAAATTTATACTGAACAGTAGAGTTTTATCGGGCCGCAAACACGCAAAAAAACGAGCAAAGCCTGGTACCTGACATTTAGCGGTGCAATGTCTTCAAATGGTCGGATTCTCTTGTCCATTTTGCCTAAATGAAATAGTGTCGAAAATTTGAGCAGAACCGAAATAGACAGAGATAATTTTTGGGGTCACCAGCCAAATTTGTTCGATTCGAAAAATTCCACAAAAAATTTGCTGCGGTTTCCCGTTAAATTATCTCTACAATAACGCATTTCGCCACATTATTTTGAGACGACGAAACACGACAAGCGTCGAAACTCGGCAAGCAAAGAAAAAAGGAGTAACACATAATATGACTGGCAAAACACACAAGTTGATAAGAAAATATGGCGTTGATATTTTCTGATGAATAGTTGATTTGGGGCGCTTAATTTTTGTTGTTCGCTTTTCTGCCTCCACTATACTGGGGCAGAAATTTGGTACTTCACTACCGACCAAAAAACGCTAATCGCGCCCACCGTTAGCGCGAGCAAGCACGGCACCGAATGCATGTGCGTTCGGGCGGCGTTTAGTGATGGAATTAATCGTATCGTACTCGTTTTTTGTCGGTCTCGGGGCCCATTTTTTTACCGACCTCCTTCCCATGAGAGAGCTTTATAAATGAAAAATCGATCGCTGGACGATACTTTTTTTTTGTTTTTGGCCACAAGATCAGACTTGGACACACAGTAGTAGGTCATGTACGGTATACATGTAGATGAGTAATCAAATTCATGCCAGGTGAATTATATGTGCGTATGGCCAAATAATTCGCGAATGAGGAATGGGGGCGCGTATAGAAAGGAACAACGGGCGGGGATTCAAGGTTGGCTCACTCTCAAGCTTTTTCAGAATGCGATCCATGGTCGGTATGGGCACCGACTGGCTTGATTCTTAACTACACTATAAACTTCGGATTTCGGTGTTAGCACTCTTTTGCGGCACACAGTAGTAATAGTAGTAATTGTCGCTGCCAACTGCGTCGTGTTCTAATTTAAACTTACGTTTCGCCCGGTTAAGTGACGGCTCTTCTAATGCGGGTGCATCTGAAGACGGGCCATCTGTTGTTATCTCGCGCGTGACCGGCCCTATGTAGTGGTCAAAAATGAGCAAAAATGGCAACTGAAGTGTACTTTTTTCATCATCGTTGATTTTCCTCTCGATTTTGTCGATTCTCAAGTTCAGTGCTTTTTCATTGTCGATATTTACACAGTCTACGTATTTTTTGTTTGCCGCAACATACATTCAAACTCGGTTTTTCATCCCTGATGATGCATATAAAATCAACGGACAACATTAATATCGATATCGGTCGTGTTCCTTTTTCACGCTCTTCGCACTTTGTCAAGTTCTTCTTCGCCTGGAGCCAATCGTGACGCAATTTCTTCGTGTTGAACACATCTTTGCCGGTGACGACTTTCTTTGGTTTTAGTATCGTCGATGATACTTCTGTTTGGATCGGGATAAGCATCGCAACAACAAAAAAATAATGACCAAAGTTACCTTTGTAAAAGCCAACCAATGTCAGCCATGTTACAATCTGCATGCTAAAATCTTCATAAATATCTCTTTTTTAGGTTGAGGCAAAAAAGGGGACGGTTTGTGTGGTTATTTGTTTCGGATAGAAAAAAAGGTTTAGAAAAAAGCAATTCGGCTACATCTGAGACAAATCGCGAGAAACATGGATGGAGACAAGAAATGAGACTAATAGAATTGTTGAATGGCGCTGTTCGCCTCTATGCTCCCCTGTATCGACTGCTAGCAGCAACTGCGGCTGTATATGATGTAGTTTATATGTAAGGATTTAATAAAAGACGAAACAAAAAAAATAAACGTAACGCGGTTAGCCACCACAAGTTCGAATAAGGACGATGACTGACTGTGTCAATGCAGTTTAAAACGAGTGCCGCAACAAGATAAGAAAAACTTGAAATTTACGAAGTGAGCCTTTCGTTAATTATTAAGCGTTTTTTTCATTGATGAATGGAACGTGAAGTAATGGCCCTAATTTAGTGTATAAATATAGCTGCACGGCGCGTGGTATGAACTTCGAACTACGGTCTACCGGATCACACAGAGCTCAAGTGAGCTTTTCATTCGTTAATATTTCAATGGTTTTAACGTGAAGCCAAAACTTACCTTCTGTATTTTGACTCAAAATTATTCACATCTGGTTTCGTTATTACCGAAAATGTTAGTTTTGTGTTTGAAATGCGAGAAAAATTGACTAGCTCAAAAATATTGACATATGGACAAGTGCTAAGCTCGCGACTTTGGCCTTAAAATTTAGACCTGATTTTGATAGTTATCGAAAGTTTATTCAAATTTACATAATCAAAGTACTCAACACACAGGTTGTTACTTCTTCGTCAGCAGAACAAAAACAAAACACGAAATATTTTACACATTGTATCACTTGAAATCAGCACAACTCGCCAACCGGTCGCACAATGCCATTGGCGCAGCAGATATGGCTGCCGGGTCTTTGTCATTCAGGTGTTCACTTACCGTTACGCGGCGCGCGACGCATTTGAACCATAAATAAAGCGGTGAACACCATGCCTGTAACGTTGAAAGGGTGACGAGCCGTCAACCGATGTGCAACAGCGCTTTGTCTGGGGCAGGCCACGTCGGATGAATGAAAATGACTTCATTGTGTAGGAGACGCTGCACCGTTGTGACGGGCTCCAACGTTGATCGGCCTTGAAGAGGTGATTCTTTGTAATGAGTTTTGTTGATATGCTCTTATCCAATATTCTAATCTATGCAAGTGGAACTGTATAGTTTGTTGACTTTGAATGTATTCTTCCATTACATGACAAAAAGCGCGTGAGGACTCATTCCTGTTGGTTGTAGTGGTGTTTATGCTGGGTGTGGCTGTGGGCAAATCGTGACGTACACTCGCACAGGGCACGTTCACACGTGTTGGCCGGATCAGTGCAAGTGACTGCTCCCATTACACTTTTGAAGTTGTACTTAAAACATTTGATCAATTAACCTGTAATAACATGTTTGGTAAAGACGACACTGTGAACTCAAAACAGAAACGCTGGTAAGGTCGATATGTTGTCAGAATATTTTTTGAGGACGCTGCATTTTCAGATTTTGACAATTTCACTAAAATTTCACTATAATTTACCTTTCTGATTTCAGCGGCACAGGTCTCGCCAAACTGCTCGGAAGCGCACTGGAGACACTCGCGATAGTCTTTGCACGTTTTGTCGAGTGGGTCCAAAGATGCGCCGTAACCGGGCGATGACATCACACTATGATCTGAACGGAATTGATCAGTTAAACTGATTCAGTTTGCAAACTAATGACTTTTTCGTAACCTCAACAACATATAATTCACTTTTATGGCTACCATTTGCCGGTTCACGTGTAATTAAAATGATACAAATCATGCCAGAATAAAAGTCCCATACAGATGTACTCACTTAATATTTGACAGTTGCACCCATAGTGCCAGTACTTTTGCTCGTCAAACGCATGATCGTGATGCTTGAAGACGCTCATCAGCTGTGAATACTTGCGCATGGCGAACTTTGAGTTGAGGCTGACGCGAGCTGAGACAAGGGTGACCATAAGTGAAATAAACTTCATTTTTGTGTGGCTGTTTATTAAAATGTGTCGAAAATCTCTCTCGTGTTTCAGTGTGCTTCTCAAGTGACAACTGATCGTGGCACCAAATGTGGAATAGACGTGTTGTGTGTTGGGAGGTGGTGGAGACTCCGGAGACAGGGGCGCACTTATAGAGCTCCAACATCACTTAGATTGCGCGAATGTGTGTAATTTGGCAGGTTGCCTATTAGCCCGATATTAAACTACTTATGCTTACTACTTAATGCACAGTAAATAAGTCACTTATAAAGCCTAATAAGTGCCGATTCGTTCGTATAATAATATCAAACCGAGTTCACAGTAATGCAACATTTATTTTTATCGACAGAATTGACCCATTATACTGTGATTGTTTTTAATTGAGTTAGAATCGTTCTAAATCGGTTTACTAAGTGTTGTTACGTCAGTAATACACTGAAGTGCACTGGGTCAGTCACAAATTGCGGTTGTCAAATCAAATACAAATGTTGTCTCACACTGTATTGAGACACACACAATCGGTGAATGCGCGAACGTGATCAATTTCGTGTTGACGATACGGGCCGGGTACTATACGGGCGCGGATTTGACCCCATGCTGTTAGAAATCGCGTAAAACCCATGTGGCGGCAATGTTACCACAATGACATGGCTATTATGTCACATTTGTCGAGTGAGTACAGCGGCTGAACAAAAATTAACCATTCGGGTAATTATGGCTGCGTTTATTTGGCAGTTTACGTTTCACAGTTTTAGCGCTTTATCTATTACTACGTGCGTAACAATTGGAAAACTGTTAAACAATTTTGATTAAATAAGACATAAAACGTGAGTGAGTGACACTCACACTCCGAAAATAACCGAAACCAACTTTTGACGAGATCGCCAATTGATTAATGGGGCTGATGATTCAAACACCAATTGTGCGACTGTGCTTGTTTGATGCTCTATTTTTGGATCGAACTGCAAATCTGTGCATAATTTACGAGTAGCGCCCACTTAACCACCTAGTAGTCAATCGTTCTTGGCCTTGGTTGGCCCGCGCGTCACTGACTCGGCGGGCATACGGCAATAAACTTGGTCGTTGTGACTTCTTCCAACTCCTCAATTACCAGCAACGTCGTTGACAATGAGTGTTCAATTGTACACTTGATGGTCAAAACAATAGAGCATATACTTAAACTGTTCGACCAAACGGCTTAGTCAACAAAAATATGTGAAAATTAGTTATTGAGACAGTAGTGAACTTTAGTTCTGTAGCATATGTGGTTCTTAGACTGACAGTGATTGACGGTTAGACTGACAGTTTCATAATATGGCCGATTGCTTCCGTCGCTTTATAATCTGAGCATCAAATTTCCGATCATCATAACTTTTATTGTTCAATTTTCTGCAAGTTTATCGTATCCAGTAACTCAATGCATGTATCGTTTACACTCGGGAACGTTTTCCGTAAAAGACTACATATTGTTTGCGATAAGTTGGCGGCTAAAAAGTTGACATTAAGTGCCTTGGTCGTAATTATAAAAAATATGTTATTACCTTTCAGCTCGGTACTCCTCACACTGTAAACCCATACACTCTTTCGATAAGTGACACTCTCG
>SCLD01063119.1:0-15646 GCA_004367895.1 Oikopleura longicauda | reverse complement strand
CGGAGAGAAAAATGAGTTCAACAAAAGAGCTCGAAAATGCCCTAACTTCAAATTTCTTGCATATGCCCACACGTGAATAAATCCTCTTTCACAAACTTTATGCCCTAACTTTCCATTCCTCCCGTATAATGTATTATGGAAGCAAGAAATAAGCGAACCAATTTCTGAGCTTGTTTCCAGTGGTGATAGTAAAGAGATATACCAGCACGATATCCATGCCAGCCATAAGTCGTATCACTTTTCGTCGTTTCAGCTCTCATGGTCTAGCTTTATATGTAAATAAATGCCTCATAATGATAGGCAAAAAACCCGCTAGCCGCTGCAACTTTTCTTAAATTCACCCCAACAATAAGACCAAGAACACTGTTCGATTGTTTCATTGGTTTCATTTTTTGGTAATCGGCATCTGAGAATAATTCCAGTTTATGACAAACTCCCATTGGTGTTAACAAAGGTTTCCATTTATTAACACAATTAACTGACCCTTTATGAAGATCCAGATTTTTTTGACGAGAGCGTGATTATCATATGATAACCGTGAACATCATGTGATAAAAACAAACAAAAATTCATCAAAAATCTGTCCTATGACGCAAGCAATATGGACAATATCAGATTGAGTATCAAGTGAAAATTCGGTCAAATTGATTTTGTTTAAATTAAGATTAAACTTTGGTAGATTGCCCGGTTCGTGTGCTTTATACAGATTCGTCAGTGAATACGACGTCATATCTGGATACTTATCAATAACCGACTGTCTTGAATGACTTAAAATCATTATTGGAATTTGCAAGTTTAATAACATCAAAATTAGGACAATAAGTTGATACCTTTGATAACTACAAAGCATTAGACTTGGAAATCTCGGAATATCTTCATCGTGCTCAATTTTCGTTGTTCGTTCCCTTTCGATTAGGATGGATAGACTCAGATATTCAAATATCATTCTTGCTCAAAAAATACGTCCATTTCCTAGTTATTTTGACATCAGAATCGTATGAAAAGTACTTTCGCAAGTTTGTGCCGAATATGAAGCTTAAAATCAGCTATTTTCAATCATAAACATCACGAAATACTAATTTACCTTGAAATGCAAAATAAGACAATGTAGCCATAAATTCGTATTTTTTTCTTTTGAACTGATAAAAACATGGACTTAATATAAAATAAATTCCGATTGGTATGATAAATTAAATCGCTGCATTTAGTACCAAATAACGTCTCAACGATTGTCATGCGAGATTTCGGAGTGGATATCGATAGGCCCTCGTAGAGGGACCGTATTTTATGACAAAAACGCCTGACATATAAATACCATATTGGACGGTGTATAAACGGGTTTATATCTGAAATTCAGATTCTTTATAATATACTTTGTGCTCACGACAATGTTCTTTCCCATGAACTTTCCAAGCAGCAAAGATATTGAACTTCCATGGCCAGGTTCGTCTAGCTTTAATGAACGTGAAAAAGACTGAGAACAGAAATCTACAGGAGTTTTCCAGCTACTCCAAATCGCCTTTTTGATTACCTCCTATACGAGACCAAGGCAACAAAAGTTCGTTACGGTCTCTTCGACATAATGTCGAACCAATTTGGTGTGGATTTCGTCACATGTAGGCTATGTCATGTAGCGACCGCTTTCCAACTATCAACTTGACAAAAAAGAGTTTTCTGGCTCCGACAACAAATAATCGATGAAATCATTTTTTCGGAAGAGTTCAGCACTCCTACAAATTGATCACAGGTTTAATTACCATGTTAATAATTAAATACCATGTTAATAGTTAAAAAGAATGCAGAAATTCTAAAAATTCTTCTATGATTTATAAATAAGTAGTGATTAGTAAATAAGATTTAACACCCTTAACGGGAAAAAAGATCATGCTTATCGGAATGGCGCCCTCTTTATTGTATATTCGGGGAGTCGTTATCCCCTTTCTCCTCTCTGTGAGCAGGTTATGGTATTAATTTTAGTTAGGAATGTTATACTCTGGAGAATGGAAATCACAACGAAGGTTAAGATATAGCCTATCTTGTAAATTATAACCAGAAAAAAAGATCATAATTGCTGATCAAAAAGATTTTGTGTCGGAAGATTCGAACAGACACTGTCAATCAAACAATTGATGCTCAACTGATAAGAAACAGTCGGCTTGAAGGGTTAAGATGAAGTCTTTTGGTTTGCATCATCATGAGTTACGCAAATCATTTTGTTCAAGCGACATGAATTTGGCAAAAGCGATATCGATTAGTCAATCTCAGATAAACGTGTTGGTGTTTGGCCCCTGGGAAAAGTGAATTCAGCCAATAAGAATCCATACTTCCTCTCGTTCCTTCACTCCGAATTATAATTGAGAAAAAAGTTAAAGAATAAATACATATTTTAATTCAATTTAAACCTTGAATACAAATATGGGGCCGCTTGATATTCAAAGGTAAAAAGATAATTCTTATTTATATGGTTAATATCGTTATTTCATTCACAAAACGGTAAGTTACCGAAAATCTGAAAGGGTCCCTATGATATGGACTTCATTGAAATAAACCCTTATGACCCATATTTTGACGATGCTTGACAGGGTAGCTCTATAAAAATCCCTTATGATTTATATTTGATACATAAAAATTATGTTGTATGCATAATCTAAATCTTTACATATTCCCATTATTAGCAAATATTGTTTTTGGCAGCTCCCGTTTTAAGAATTGAAATCCCATTTTTAGGTCAAGAGAAATCGAAATGGTGCATTTTAATTGGGATCATCTAAAAGAGAAATTAGGCTTTGATTCATATCAATCAGAAGTCTAATATATAGAACATATTTACCACCATATGTCAATATTGATGTATTATATATTATATTATTCATTGCCAAATCATTGGCTAACAACCACTTTCCACCGGCAAAGGTACCATAAATCAATCCTATGTCAATCATAAAAAGAACAGAACATAAGCTCCTTATTAACAAGCGTGGTGGAAGTAGTTGGAGAATATCTTGTCCCCAGATTTGAAATTAATGTCATGGAGCCCCTCGATTTAAGTATTGAAGATATCGAAGCTGATCTTGGACTTGATTTTGATGTTCCGATTACCGAAGACGAAAAACTGCGGCGAATTCATCGTGAAAGATGCCGAGGATAACACCAATATTTCGTTAATTCGTTGTGTCAAAATTGCCGGTTTTCAAACTTGCTTTACGGAAAATGCCATTTATTTAAATAACTGTTGGGTGATCCATTATCGCCATTATCGGTTATCATGAGGACCCAGAATCTCAGAAAGTGCTAATAAACAGACAAAATAAATTTTATGATTTTGATTTATATTACAAGAAATGGCGGCAAAGTGCAATGTATAAAATGGCTGCAATGATGAATCGAAAATTCTCATGAACATAGGAATAAATATTGAACTTGGGAAACATGTTACGCCACAATCTGACAAAGGAATATGTCACATTTGACACATCATTTATTCGACTGTGAAAGTGTATTCGGATGGAGCGGATCCTTCGCCGATACAGTTGATTGTGACAACTTCAAGAGTGTATTCGATACCGGGGAAGACGTTTTGAAGAAGCATAAACTCAACATTTGTTTCTCCAAGACCTTCGGGTCCATCCAAATTGAAAATTTCTTGACCAGAAACTGCATCTTTCATTGATTTTAGGGAGAAAATATACGAGTCACCGCTATTGGCGGCTTGCCATTCAAGAATAGTGACTGGGTCACCACCGCCATAAGTTTCAGTAGTAAAGTTGATTGAACTTGATGAGAGGGCAAGTGGAGATTCACCCTAAACAAATTGTTATTTCATGGTTTTTTGGGGAAAATTTGAACATATCAAAATTCGAAAAAAATCGCAAAAAATTCTCGAAATACAGCCAAGTTATAACTTACTTTATCAAGAACACGGCCAACATCTTCGCAGCAGTCTTGTGCCATCAAATCGTAAAGTCTGGTTCCACAACAGCCATTGACGGCAGCATTGTAAGGTGTTCCCTTGATACCTTCGGTCTTGGTGAATGGACAACACATATTGTTTGGGAGAGCTCGTGGGTTTCGTCCGCCACCAGCTAGTATAATGATTAAATTGACGGAAAATTAGATGAAATTTGCGGTTGACAGTTAGTTAAATCACTCGAGAAGAAATTATAACAGTGAAACACCGTTGAATCATACACTGGCCAATAAACAACCAGACGAAAAATATAAGATATAAAATGATATTATTTATCCAAGACTTGGATTCCAAGTTTGTTATTTGTATTTTAAGTATCTTACCGTAAATGCAGTAAAGGAACTGTTCGGCGGAAGCCATTGAGGCGAGGATAGCGGCACCAATTTTCATCTTAATTCGAAGTATAAAAATGATGTTATAAATCGTTTTTTTCACCGATAAAAAATGCGTACGGTTTTCTATTAACAAGAAAATGGACCAATAAGTCTATGAGCGGTAATATCGTGCTTATTTCAGTCGAACTGTCCATGTTTGACCATAAAATTGAAAGAAATATGACTTTTTCTCAATTTTTTGGCCATGTTATCTAACGTAATTTGGTATTTTGATTTAGTGCAACCCGTGTTCAATCCGTAATACTGATCCAAATTCTAAATCTCTTATTCTCTCTTTATAAATATCAAACCTTTCAGATATTCGTGATTCTTAAAATTGTCAGAATGGAGCAGAAACGGACCGTGGCCCAAGTTCTACCTCTTCAGCAGTCCCATACCATACTCTTTATACGTCACGTGATAATGATACAGGTGGAGTAACCGGTGTAGTAGAATAGGAACTTTGCTTGGTAATTCTAGATTCTTGTGTGGTGTTGGATGATGGTGGAGCGATCGAGGATCTCGATTTTTGCCTCGAGCAATATCAGGTCAACTCACGACTTTGGTAAGGATATTCTGATCAAAATCATTGAATCAAATTTACTTTATTTATTTCAAACTCAAAAAAATTATAAAGTTGAACCAGTTTCATAAATTATACTTCATTCATATCGAAATTATTTATTATGCTTAATTTGAACAAAATGTGAACAGTTATTAACTTGGGAAGGGTATCCTTAATTCGAAAACTGATTGACTCAAGCAGCATGAGTATCTTTTTGGCTTGTCTATCAGTTTTTTATGTGAAAATAATAATCCGACTCACATTCATTTTAAAAAATGAAACAAAGTTTGAGTTTCTCGTGGAATATTGCGACCGGGTGTTCCACTCTAATGTGTTAAAATACAAAGAGGTTAAATCTTACAGCACAGAGATTTATTTATTTACCGTTCAAGATTTCATGTCACTATAATAATATCAGTCAGATTATTACCAATTAATTTTTGGTAATGATTCGTCAGGTTCCGATACATGTATGTTATTAACAGTAGCTCAATGAATACAATTTACTAGGGTGTGCGCGATCGTCGATTTCTAGAGTTTAGTGTCCAAAGTCCATCTCTGTTCGTCAAGTAAAACAAAATTACCATTTTCTTCTTGGCCAAGCCAAATTGGGTAATCATTATTTCCAATTGCGTTCACAGGTTTCCACTGTTCTTTCATTTGGTTTTCCTTCACAATGAATGCACATCGGTTGAGCGCTTTGAAAATTGCCTAAAATGTGAATATTAAGATTCGATGTTGAAATGACTCAGGGACTTTTATAGTCTTCTTTCGGAACGGCGCAATAAAAATGACAATCGTGCTCATAATCAGTTTGATGTTAACAAAACTATTACTGACAAACCTGTTTATAATCTGAATTGTCCGAAGATTTATACATTTGTCGAATATCTCGGATGTTGTACTTTTCAAAATAGTCATCTTTGTTAACAGCGAATAAGATACATTCCAAAAAACTAGATTTGACAGGATCAGAACTCAAAGTCTTGTATTGCTTCGTTTTTGAAAACCATAGTCACGCTTGAAAATATGGACCAAATTGATCTCTTGGCAGGGTCCACCGAACTGCGAAAAAACGTGACTGAACAGTGTGAACAGCGAACACCACTTTTTTCAAAACAATGATCAGTGCGAACAGTGGGAACAACGAACAGTGCGAGCAGTTCGGACAGTGCGAACAGTTCATATTGTGCGAACAACGAACAGTTCATTTTTTAAATTCGTCGGACACAGCGAACAGTGCGAACACCCGTTCAGTGGAGCCTGCCTCTTTGGCACCAAAGAGCGCAAATTATTCGCGGCCACTCGGCGGTACTAGAATAATTTTGGAGCATGAACGATCACCGAGATAATCATGGTCCATGATTCATGGAGCAATTCCTTTTTTGGTCTATATAAAATTGTCCAACGACGATTGTCTTCAGTGACATTGAGTTGAAATGAAGATTTTTGAGATACAATTTTAGCGTAGGGATTTGTATATTGATTTGAAAAATCGGTATTATGTGAATTTGAATTAGAGATTCCACTGAAGGAACCGGACGGACTGTGGGCTTCATCAATAGTACTGTTGTTATCCTCATTATTGGAAAAGTTTTCATTACTCTGACCTTACGATTTTATGAGAAATTCATTTTATTTATAAACGTAACAGGTTTCGTTTTAGCAATCTGTCCGAGTCCGTTAAATAATAAAATTCCTGAGGATCCGAGTGAGGGTGTTGCTCGAGTCATGTGATTGAACATTTGTTCCATTCGCCTTCGATCAGCAATGGTTTCAAATTCAAAGAGATAAATAGCACGGCCTGCTATCGTTCCCTTCAAGGGATCTTTTCCCACAAACATCCAATGACGTGGATGAGCCTCTGATCGAAAATGTGCACTGTCAATGATCTTATATGGCTCATAATTTATGACTCATAATTTATCAATCATAAAATAAATGAAATTTCTAATAAATCCGAGATTGGTATCAAATCATTGCCTAATAGTAGTTTTATGAACCTGAATAACTCTTGTCGACGGTTTTTGAATTCGATCGTTATTCAAAATTTTATGTAATTCACATTTATAAGCACCACGAGAAGGCGTCTGGTATAAAAAAACCATCCTTATGGGCTCCCGTTGTTGTTGCGGATAAGGACGAAGTAGAACAAACGAATTAATATTTGCAAAACAATGATATTCATAATTGGGATTGCCATCCTTGAACATGTCATTTGTATTTCGTGTCTTCCCAAAATGATTTCTTTTTATTCGTCTTACTGTGCTTTCAAACCGCTCTTCCTCTTCTACCGAGTCAAAATCGTATTTCTCACAGGATGTGTCCTGGTCTAGGACTTGGACGGCACATTCAAGTAAATAGTTTCGTTCTGAAAGAGTGATTAAAAGAAATAAGAGTATACAAATATAAAATAGTACCAAATGGTGGTAGTTGACTGGTCGATGGTCCAAATTCGATAGCTCCATGATATCTGCATTTTATTTTAGTTTCCCTCATTCGTTCGGCTCTTTGCGATGACTCGACTGTTCATGAAAATTTTGAAAGCAAACCGCAACAAATTCAGTATCTAGATGACTTATCTAGTACCTGGTTATTAGTTTTTCTTTATACTTTCTCTACGCTATGGTTCTTTTGTTTCAGTGTCTCACATAGTAATCATTATGTAAGATCGTTAAAATGAAGAAGAACTCATACTGTACGTAGGCTTTTTCATGCTTATAAAATGATGGTAATAAAAAATACCACCAAAGACTGTACCAGAAAATGCACGAAATCATTTAAACCAAGAAGATGGATATCAGATCAATAATATTTCTCACTACTATATGATATGCAGTGGATACAGTCTATATCCATTAGTCGATCTCGGTACAATGTTTGTAGATTTCCAGGTAAATTTCAGAGAAATTGAGGTTTTCACAGGCTTCTGAATCCTTTGCCTTGAAATTGTTTCGTCCTGTGAAAATTTTCTTCGTCCTTTCAGATTGAAGTTCAATTACGAAAATGCAGATTCCCATGTACGAAATAACAATTGCCTTGAGTACTAATGACCAGGAAAAGAAAAAAACTATGATGGCTCGAAAAGAAAAAAATAGGGGAATGACATTTTCATGACTTTTCTACTCACTAACTTTACTTATCGTATACACAAATATATTATACACTTTTCAAAATCCTTTTATGGCGAATTTCAAAACTACTTATTTCATTTCAAGTTCTTAAAGAGAAGTACCATCAGTAATAACTTTAAAACAGGCAGTTTAAGAATTTTATTTAAAATAACCCTTTTAAGTTAAAACGTTTGAGCGACAATATAAACCTCATCATTGAAACCGCACGAAAAGATCAAATATCAGAGTACAGAGTTTAGCGGGCATGGCGAACTTAGCGGGGCAATGGCAGGGGCATGCTTGTTTAAAATAGTGCGGCAAACTGAGGCCATGGAAAACTAGAGGCACGCCGCGTGCCCATCCTGCTCTGGTACCAATCAGGCTGGGATAAAATTTTAAAATGCTAAAATTCAAAGTGACAAATGTTTAAATTTATAGTGTACTGAATTTACTGTACACCGTACTCCATATATAATGAAAGTAAAAAGAAAATAATGTGCAGTGTTATATTCTAAAATGTTTAATAAAAAAAGTAGTATAAATCATATTTAACAAGTGGAAAATCTTCTACAAGAGCATTCGCTGACCAGAAAATTATTTAAATTCATAACTTTTCCCTGTCGAAAGACATCAACTTGTTTGAATCTGGTTGCAGTGCATCCCATTTTCAGATCGCCTTCGCCACGACCAGGAAGAAGATGGCTAAATGAACTAAATTAATATTTTCTTTGTTTGTCATAGCGTGCCAGTAAAAGTGCGGATATACTTACAGGTTGTGTTCGTTTCTGCAATGCCCTTTGCAATCGCCAATATCGATTCGATCATGGGGACCCATGGTCTTTCCATCGACCGTCAAAATTTTCCATTTTTGCATATGTCGCTCCAAATTCTTTTTGGTTATTAAAACAGTGGTTTTCTGGCATGCTATGCATGTTGGGAGCTGGCGCTTGCCTCGGATTAGTATCAGTTGTGTCTGCAATTTGTTACAAAGTGATAGGTGTCCATCTTCAAGTGAATCTGTCTTTAAGAGAGAAGCACAGTGTCTTAGATCTTCAACGGAATTAAACAAATCTTCGTTGCTCAACGCAGTTAAAACGGACACTATTGTGTGTAAAATTAACCTAAATCCTAGCATTGGGAACCAATTATTTAAAATGGAGAGATGGTGTCATGTCTGCGAACTGATTTGGTTTTTATATAGGATAGAACCAGGCTCTATATACGGCTGGATCCACTATCATGAGCCAAAGAGCATTTATCTCACACATTAAAATATGTGCCATACTGTATGTCGGTCGATTAGTTCGACGAGCCCATGGTATGATAGATAAAAGAAATTTCCCAGGATCACTTAACTTATTCCTGGTAAAATTCATCATAGTTTAAGCATTGAGAACGTTCCATTAAAAAAATCCCGAGCACTCCTTCTAACTCCTTGAATAATCGTTACTGGGGCTGAATTACCGCTTAATTCAAAACTATCGCCGGTGGGAATCGATTAAGACTGACAATATATTTCACAAGAGGCTCACTTGGGAGTCATTTGCGGTGAAACGTACTGTATGGACTATACAGTATACTCACTAAATTCCGCAAATATCCATTTTATTTTACAACTGAAGATAACAGAGAGATAGCAGTTATTGGCAGATAATAAGTGGCAGGGAAACAAAATCTAGTAATCAAATGATGATTCAAACTCGTGGTTCAACTGGTTTATCGGTTATAAGTGTTCCTGGTCGTGACTACCAGTATCGAATCAGCATCAATGTGAAAACATAATTAAGGATTTATCGAAGGATTGGTGGAGAAGGGTTCTTACAGATGGTCTTGCTTAAGAAAATTCTGTAAGGGTGCCGAGATTGATATTTTATGGCATTTCGCTGTATTGGATTGAATATCTCCTTTGATATATCAGATCTGAGTTGTAAGTGTAAATTGTAACTATGTCAAAGGTCGATTGAATCAGAATTGGCTCTGTATAAGTCCCAGAAAGTCGTTTCAATAATTTTTCGTCACATGATGATCCCTCGTAAACGTCAACATAGTCCGACTCGTGACTCACGAAAAGATCAACGTTGAGCAAGATACCATTTCCGTTTTTTGTGCGGATTGTTGTGGCGCATTCTCCGCGACCTTAAAAGTCAAATTATTTTATGCTCTGGGTTTTTGGACAGCTCCAATTGGACTTATCACTCGGAATCAATTATAGATTTTAGCCCTAGTTTCTTACCAAGCCAGACTCCAGGATAGTTTCTAGATGTTAAAGTCTGTGGTTCATCGTTGGCGGTGGTGTATCTTGGAACTTCACATTGGTTGATACAATTGTCTTCGTCATCACCACCATCACAGTTTTCATAACCGTTACAAAGAAAAGATTTTGATATGCATTTATCCTCACGTTTACACTTAAAATTAAAGTCTTTAATTTAAAACAAAAATAGCCCGAAGTAATGAGAAAATCAGAGCAATGCAGGATTCAGCAATTAACTAAAAAAACAAACCTTGTATCGATCAGCGCCGCAGCTATCCTGATTTTCCTTATAGTATTTAATTTTCATATTGAGAAGTGCATTTTCTTGAGCCAAATTAACTCGAAGTGTAACATATGATGACTTCTTACTTGACTTTTACGGTTCTTATTAAATTCTATGTCTCGGATTCCGTTACAGCAATAGAAAATAAAAAAAAAGAACCGTTCCAAATAAACTGGATTATAGTCATTATAAACTGTCCATTTTTCATCAATTGAATCAAAGACAATAATATCAAAGCTACCCTCGGCAATAATCTGATCGACTGCGAATGTTCCAATAGACCCGGTTTCTTGTTCGTATATCCATGTACATGTTTTAGCTTCCTGGTTAACATGTATCACTCCGTCTGTATTCCCGGGTAGCCACAAATCCGAGCCACATCCCGACGAACACGCTTTTTCATCAGAAGCGTCATCACAATCAATTTGTCCATCACAAACATGCTTCAAATCAATACATGTTCGACTTCTTTGACAGATGAATTGACCTGGACATTCACGCTGTACCCAGCTTGCCAAATGAGAAATGGGAACAAAAGTTGTTACCCCTGCCCGTTGAGAGGGCCAGTCTGTACTGGATTCAGCATTTTCTCTAATGATACCAGTCAAATGCCACTGTTGATTCCACGATTGGCAAAATAAGCCGGCACCACGATCGTCTTTGAACGGAGATATAAGCAGCATACGATATCCTGTATATATCAAATCTTCAGTAGAATTTTGTTTAACTGGTACCATACTCTGCCATTTATGAATCTTTTCATTTTGAATACCGCGATATCCAACAACATAACATAGCTGAGGGCGTTCCGTATCAAACCTGAAACGTTTATCTGGTTCTGAGTTGAGACAAATTCGTCTTCGGCTGTCATTGGTTTCTGATCGAGCGTTATTTTGATGAGTCTCGACTTTAATAAGAACCATGGTTGTTTTTGAATCAAGTTCACCATCGGAAGGATGAATATGTATATGGTCGACATAGTATGTAACCTTTTGGTCAATGTTATGAAGATTCCGATGTTGAATTTCGAAATGTTCGGCATCAACGCGTTTTTCATTTGATCCACCATTCTGTTTCAAGCTACAGCCTCGATAATCATACCAATTACTATTTCGTTTAATTTTATAAATTCCCCGTCGAACACAATCTAATGACGTTATATACCAATTATTTTCAACCATGTGGACTGAGCATTGAAATTTTGATTTGTAAAATAATGCGCCTGTCCAAAGCCATCGATGATCATTTTCTTCGAATTTTGCTCGTCCTTTTGCCCAACCCATATTTGCATGTCGTGGTTCAGGATCTGGTAAACCACAACTTTCACTGAGTGAGTAAGAAGAGACTTCTTGACATCCAGCTTCGTCATAGCCATATAAACAGTCCCATTTTTCATCACAAATGACATCGGTAGAAGTGCTATTGAAACAGTTTCTGATCAAACTGTCTTCTCGACAGGCAGGTAAATGTTCGTATCCGTTTGCCAGGCAAAAATCTTCGAATTCTTCAAGTTTCTTTTCAGGAAGACAATCGTTCTCATCAAGACCATTGTCACAATCTTTCATGCCATCACAGACTAATTCTTGGAGGATACACTTTCAGAGGGTTCTAACGATTACATTATTGATTTTAATATCAACAATAAGTAGGCATACGCAAGCGAAAGCTTAATATTTATAATTTATAACTCCCTTAAAAGTTTCTTATAATTATTATAGTGAACCTCGAGAACATCAACAGTAATAATTTTGAGAAAAAAATTGACTCTTCATCGCCGCCAAGTAGCGAAAATCCAAAAATGTGATTTTACGAATTTCAATGATATGATATCATTGATATCTATGACGATAACATGGTTCGAAAATTCACTTGCGCATGCCTAACAATAAGTCTCTTTTAAAGACTCAACTGTTCACGTTAAAACCTTTAGCTGAGATTTTGATGATTGACAGTCAAAAAGTCCATCGCCTTCACATAATGTACACATATTCTGGCTGACAACAATATTATCAATGGCAATATCAGATCTATATGCAGATCCTGATATGGCTTCAAAAACAAATTCGTAATCTGCATATGGATAAAATGTTAATGAAACTTGTTCCCATGGTGTGCTCTCTTTTGATTTTCGGGATTGACCTTTGTGATTCCATACAAGAGATTTCAAATTGTCTTGAATCACGTAGAGATTCAGTTCGCCCATATCTATATATTCGGTTCAATATACAATCACACGAGTTCAAATGGGGTTAATGACCTTGACTCAAGGATGACCTAAATATTAAACCAAAATTCCTTTTCCAAACATATCAAATTGGAATTGAAGGCAATGTGGATCTAAGTCAAGCCGTTCGTTATTTGCATCTCCCTTGTATTGCATTTTCTTTGACCATAACCTTCCAATATCTCCCTGTTTTCTATCAGAAGCCTCAAAATACATGTAATGACCACTCTGATTCACATCATATGGCGGTCCGGTATCTTCTGATGGAGTACTATCACGTGTTCTGAGCCAATTATAATTTGAATCGTCGTCTCCGTTGTGAAAGCCACATGGACCAAAATCAAAATTGCATTGGTAGACTACGGAAGCGGGTGGTTGGGTAGTTGGTGGTCGATCAACAACACGAATCTCAACTTCAAATCCTTTATCGTTTTTCACTTGGTCAGACTTGAATGTCAAGGTCGCCTTAAAAAAATATTATTTCAGCGTTTTCGCCAATATTAAATATTCAGGTATGTCTGAGGTCGGATAGCGCTGATATAGTGCCAAAGAACAGAAAAAAGTGTCTATAGTGGTCTCCAAGGACCTGAATAATGTCAACTAGTACTTTGAATTCTCAAATCAATTCCTTTATTCAGAGAAATAACACTACTGGATTTTCTGCACTGCAGAAACAATTTTAGGAAGGTTCGCTTAATTTTTCACAAATGTGAGATTCAGGATGAAGATTGAGGGTTCGAACCTTAGAAGGCTCAATCATTTTTATAATATTTGGAAACCTTGCCTGTGTATTCATTCTACTTGGAATATTTCAAAAAACTATCATGTGCCTTTGTTCCAATGAAATGGATTCAAATGAACAAAATTTATATTTCTCCCATCCATCATTTTACTCGAGTTCAAAATCTGTTGTAATTGCGAATGGTGAGTTGGAAATTCACTTGAATACTAACAAGTTTTAATCAGTTATAGGCTATAACTTATAGCCTATAACTGATAGGATTTGAGTCGACAGCGGCCGATGATTAGAGCTTTAACCCAACATCAGCCGCCTTCGACCGTACGCCGTCAGAGTAACACTAGTTGTGACAACCGATAATTTCGAAATTAGATTGTTACGGACTCCAATCATGGATATAATTGCCTACGTATCATTAAGTATATTAGCTTGCGAACTACTGAAAGTGCAAATGACTTAAGAATACTCTCACTTGAAATGGAAACCATAAGTGACTAAATTGTTCAAAGTGGTTCCATTAAGACAAGTCTTTCATATCCCATGCTTTTACATAGCACGGTATCTCAATCTTTTTAATCACCGTGTGAGATTTTGAAGTGGAATTTACCGGCTAAAAATTATTTCTTTATGCTGAGAAAATTTGAATGGTGTGATTTCAGATATGATGAAAAAAGTGCGGCAACCCGGGTTCAAGAATTTTTTGGACCGGTTTTGCCGACGATTACAACCAAAAAGAGTCTTTTGCCATATTCTAAGACGATCCAAAACGTAAGTTTCATTTCAATTTGAAAATACTGGCTATTGAAGAAACATTATTATAGCTTCCATATACGTCATATATGTTATATCATTCCTTAAATCATGTGAAAATTTTGAATAAAAACTTTTAAGATTACCAGAAAGCGCCATTCAAAACTCGGATACTCCTCCATGCAAAACTCATTCCCAGAAGAAACTTCCGTGTTAATGCTCTTTATAATTTAGGCTATATAATGTTTTAGTCTATAATTAACTTATTTATATTATACAAATTATATACTTCTATTGACCTACTAGATTTCATACCATAGGATTCAGTATGAACGAAAATGTAATTCGTAGTTTCCAGGATAGACATGTGTGCGAATTGAAGCTTTTTCTCATCTGTACATAAAATAAATTATACGATATAAATAATGCCGGTTCAATCTTTACCGGTATGTTCCAGGTTCTTCTAATTCAGACTTTAACATAACCACAAATCATATGTGACATATGGTATTTAGCATACTCGACGATATACGATCCACTGACAGGGATCTTCCGACCTGCTCGGAGCAATATTTTTGCTCGTGCTCGCTCGCGAAAAATTGCCGAGCTGCTCGGGGAAAATTGCTCGTCGAGTAGAAAACCCCGAGCAGTTCGGGAATTTTTGCTCGGTGAGTAGAAAAAGGAAATTGATCGAAGTGTTCAGAGTAGCGCCCGAGAATGAATAAAAAAATTGAAAAAAAAAAACAAGATAATGACGAAAAATGAACACATTTAAAGTTCAATCACCTCGTGAAAAATCAAACGCTGCTCGGCGATGCTCGGGGAAGATCCATGTCCACCGAACAAAAATCTTTTAATATTACCTTTGAGTTGTATATATTATATTTCGGCTGAATATTTCGGTTTAATTGACCACAAAGCTTCGTTATGACACCATCATCGTCAACAATCAGCCTATCATATGTGCAACTTTTGATATATTCGATCATGAAATTTAAAAAGTAAAGTTGCATCATTTTCGTATCATCATCAAGAGAAATTTCCCATTTACATTCAATATTTTTCGGATATTCTTTTGGATATCCCGGCGATCGTATTATTCGGACACCGTTATTAATGGACGTAGTAAACTGGCAGTTTTCAGTGAGAATTTTAACTTCAGGCAGCTCATCAAGATCAATAACAGACGCAGTGGTCATAACTTCGGTTGTTTCCGGTTGTGCTGTTGTTGTAGGCTCAGCATCTGCTGAATCTATTCTGTATTTTATAAGGAATCCACTTTTGTTCGTGGAAGCATCGGAATTGAACTCGATGATGGTTGTTCCAAGGGATTCGATCGTCGTCATTGATTCGTCAAGTCCTTAATTATGTTACATC
>SCLD01063010.1:0-15646 GCA_004367895.1 Oikopleura longicauda | reverse complement strand
GGTCCGGCGACGCCCATCATACTTCATTTCGAAAACACCCGAACAAGAGGCGGCTGATTCTGAACGGGCGCGACGCATAAAGCAACATCGGATTAACTCGTTGACAGTTGAGTCAGCGCCCAGCCGACATAGCTCAATTGCCTAGTACATACATAACGCAGACACAGCTGAACCATCACTTAAGCCAGGCGTGATCCGTTTAGATTGCTTGCCGGTGGCGACATTTCAAATTCTGAATAATAATATAACTGACACTTGGTCATCCAGAATAAATCCCAACTCAGGTCAAGGCTAATTCTGAACGTTGGCTGATCACCAAATTAATAAATAGGCGATTATGCTGCTTAGAAAGGTATTGACTGATATGTGTCATGGATATAACACGGTAAAAGGCACAATGCATTAATTATATTACGGATCACAAGAGTTCATTCTATTCACTGCAACCGTACAGTACAGTATGTATATCAATCAGTATGTATTGCACCAATTCAAAAAGTTAACAATCTGCGGGATGGCGCAGATCATCATCAGAAGTCCACATTAGTTGTCATGCCAGATTACGATAAAATTCGTCTTTTTTCGCATACTGTTTGGCCAGTATAAACGACAGCACAATAACTCCAATTTCAAATAAACTAATGCCAACTGCTGCGCCAGCAATTTTGCCCAAATTATCTTGGTTTGGTTCAAATGTGAACTTCAAAAGTAGCTTAAAAAACACGATGGAACCCTTCCTTGCATCGACACTTCTAAATTTTGTAAGCATCCATCCGTATAAATCTCAGTTGTACTTTTTAGACCACAATTCGGGGTTTGTTTTTTGCAGCATGCGTCTGGAACAGGCACTTTTCGGGCGTCAGTTTCGTTGAGCTTCAATTCAGCAATTCTGCCTTTTGCCATCCAGTGAAAAACGTCTGATGTCTCATCCCAATCAGCTGGACGGTTAGCGCCACAGCACTCCAAAGTTTGCTGAGTTGAATTCCAGCCGAATGCGCCCGTTGAATGAGGACACCAGTTTTTAATCGAGTGCTCGGCAGACGTCTTTACCATATCTTCGACCTGGTCACGATAAACATAACCACAAATTCCGCCAATCAAGATGCACAAGCAAAGCAGAATTAAACTCACGCCATAACAGATCAACATGCCCCATGACTCCCTCATGGCACCAAAGCATCCAAAGAAGCATAACAACGAAAGTATGATCCCCGAAACGCCAATGAAAATAGGCAGGGAACCGTAGTTGTCATGGAAGAGAACGGATAACGGTTGTCCCGATGCATAATCCCCGGCAACGCTGTTTCATGATTGGCTAAGGCTCATTCAGAGTAACTTGTCCTTATTGTCCAACCGTTTCCTTATACTGGTCCCAATCAAGACGAGGCCAAGAATAAAGGCGAGAAAATTGAAAAAGAAAATTGTGTACTTGACGACGACGGCGCCGAGGGGCAACTTGAAGTCAAATGGATTTTCATTTACCATTTCGCTCTTTCACTCTCTCTCTCTTAATTTTAATATGAAGACCCTTTATACGTTCAATAAAATAGCAATGGGCATGTTCCGTTGGACTTGTAACAAAACAAATAAAACGTGGCCAATCTCTCGCCGTGTGCAGTTCTCAGGAACTCGTGTTACTAATTAATGCCCAAATACTGTTCTTTTTAACCAAGGTTATCCTTCTGGTCTTTATAAATAATTATAAATGTGGCTTGTTATACATATGATAGTACATAAGCGCAGATTTTGTTTGTTTGTATCCACATAATGATGTTTTTGTTCATTTATATCATCTGCTCGGTCACATCCTATGAAATGGCTGGCTTTTACAACAGATTTCATGAGCTCGACAATTCCCAGTAAGTAGTATGTTCGAGATCATTCACCATAAGCTGTTCAGTGGTCATGAAACCCCGCAGAAGGAGTTTTTCGTTCAATACAAACGCGGAAGTCGCATTGAAGAGTTGCTTGAGCAGCTGGTTAATAGACATTCAGCTCCGACTTTGGATGATGAAATCGGGTACTTAATCAAGACGTTGCAGCATGCTAATAACGACAAAGCGACATTCGATGGCATCGAAAATTTTCGCGCAACCTAAATACATTTTCATTGTTGAAAAAATTCAACTCCCAGAGTTTAATCCGCTAGTAATCGGCCACTTTCGCGGTGAGCATCAACATATCGACACACGATATTGACCATGGGTTGGTCATCGTTAAAGGTCCCAGTCAATATTGTCTTATATATGGTATTTATTGGCGGTACAAAACAAAACACTTAACGATTTTCAATGATTTTTGAAAGTGCTCCCTTTCCAGTAAACTTTGCTAGTGTTGAACTTATTTAGGCTTGTGCGTTCGCTCCATTGAAAAATAGCACAATAATTCAAGCAGCCCTAACCCTAAAGGCTTTGGCTAAAGCAGAACAAAATGTACATTTTTTTGTTTATTTGAACTATTGTGAGTTTTTATAATACTGGTCAAGGCAGTGAATTTTAAGTTTTAAATGTGATAAATATCTTGTGGAAAGTGTGTTGTCAAAACAAGGTTGAACTAATTCAGCAGATTATCAAGTGAATCCGACAGTTCGAGAACTCGCTTGTACTTTTCATTTTCGGCGTCAATCAACTGCTCAATGTACTCAGTTGCGCTTGATTCGGCGGATTCGATTGCCTCCATCATTCCTTGAACATTGGTCAAAATCATCTCCTTGTTTGACTCGTCTTTGTCCATCAACGCGTTGACGAATTTCTCGAGTGAGTGCTCCTTGATAAACTGATCATCGACATCGCGTTGACGTTCTGTCTCTTTGCGTTGTTCATCAAGTTCATCACTGAAGAGCAAACAGTTACGAAGTAGCTGAAAATGAACAAAAAAACTTACCATTGCTTTTGGAGCTGACTCTGCTCCGCCTTCATATTATCCACCTCATGACGGATTTGTTCGATTTTGCGGAGGAGTGAACGTTTCTTACGCTCAAACTTTTGCTCATCATTACGTGCGGTCTCCTCAATTTGTGACTGCTCGAGCATTAATGTGTCCAGCTGTTGGGTCAGCTCCAATAGGCGCAGTTTGTCATTGGCAATGTCGTTTGCGGTGGTGTCGCATTGTGTGGCAACTAGATGGGCGAAATTGTCAGGTAGATTGACGTTCTCATTGTATTTGCCCGATTGAATCGCATTCCCATTTCCAAGCTTGCACTCGTACACTTGTCTATTGAGAAAGAAGTTAAAAAACATGTGGTGAGTAGAATGTGAGTAGACTTACTGATTGTATGTTTGAATGTGATCATCCAGACTCACTTTCACTTTGGTGAATGCCACCACGAGATCGCCTTCGAGCCCCTCGAAATGGACACGATCGACTGCGAGCCGTGCCAACTCCTCCTGAATCTTTTCCAGCTTCAGCTTCAAATCAAGTGCAGTGTCTTTATCACCGATCTGTGCGTTCAGCTGTTCCAAATCACGTTTCAACTCAGCTGCTTGATCTTGGGTGCACTTGGCATTTGTATTTGACTCGGCAACTGCCTCGTCAATACTCGCGATGCCCTGTTCTTGGAAAGTGGCATATGACTTGAGTTTGTCATTTTTGTCTCGTTTCTCTTGGTAGTCACGCTCCAGCTCCATCTTCTCGTTCATTGTCTTTTGGTAGATGTGATTTTCATTTCGATTGTGCTCCATCTCGGTTTGAATGTGACGCTCGATTTCTTCATCATCTTGTAAGACATAATCTTCGTAATCTTTAATCGCTTGATCCATGAGCAACTCGAGATCAACCTCGTCATTCATCAATTTGGCATATTTCATCTCGTACATTTGCTCCTTCTGATCACGCTCGAAATCGTCAATATCTTCGTTATCTTGCTCCATTGATGCCAACGCATGTAAATAGTGCAATACGCCCAGTGCGATTGGCCACGAAGTCAGGGAGAAATTGGCAAATGATGATTTGGTCAAGTTGAACGGATAATTCAATGTATTCATCGTATTGACGACCAGCTCACCCATTGATCCTTTATGAGCATCCTTCAACTCGCCCAATATCATCGTCGCCAAATGTGTGAATATAATCCCATAGTTTCCCGTTGTCATATCCATAATGGTTTTAGCCGTGAACTCCTTCTTGCATTGTGTCTCTAATAAGAAATCTGCCAGCTCACCGCAGAACTCGCGTTGCCGCGCCTTTTGGCCAAAGCCGCGCGTGTCCTTAGTCGTGTGTCGTTTCTTGTTAGTTCCTTTGACTGTCGATCCGGGCCCGATTGACTGTTTCCCCGCCATTGAATAACGAACTCCGAGTGACTGGCGATTGTTCGCCTTTGATAATGTCGACGGTGCCGCCATTGACTTGCGCGACATTTTCGACGGTGTTCGCGGGTGCATCGAGCGTCTCGAAGACGCATCGCCAAAAGCGGTTGACTTTCGCATTTTTTTCTCTTTTTTCTCAAATTGAGTGAATGCGCAGTGAACAATGCGTGGTAAAGGCAATTTAGCGCACTCTGCTTTGATTCGTTGGTCCACTTTTCCTTTTTCCTTTTACTAATTTATTAGTAACCACCGAATAAATTTTAATTTTTTTAAATTGTAGGAAACATCTTTTAGAGACCACTAGACACCGATGAGACCGTCAGATTTTTTATTATTTATCAAGCTACCCTTATTTTCAAGCTACGCTTATAATTCCGGTGTACAATTTTTTTATTTTAAAATATGTTAAAGCTTGATAAATGATGGTTTCAGTTTGCACAGAAGCCGTCGAACTCCACGCACCACCACCATGATTGCGCAGTCAATCAGGCCGACAATGGTGCCGACACTGATACCGAGAAATAATCCCGCCGCACCGCCAATATCACTGAGCAGTTGGTTAAGATCGTAATCGGGTACTTCTTTGTTGACTATTTCGCGCGTATCGGCCAAGTAGGCGACGATGGCAATCCACGAGCTTTTTGGCTTGCCCGTGTGTCCATAATTATACTTGCCATACTGGACCAGACTTGCCTCGGGCACATTACTGTCGCATGCGGGCAGGCAGCCACACTTTTCTTCGTCAAATTTTCGCTTTATGAACGGATTGACGCAGAAGCTCATTTGATACAGACTGCATTCAGATGGGGTGAAAATTGTATCAAGGCATTGAAGATATTCAGGCGTGCACCCACACAGATCGAGGACTTGCTTGCATTGACACTGTTGATACAAGATTTTCACCAACAGCCTGTAACGAAAGAACTCACCTCGGCAATGCAATGTCCAATTGTGTATGTGGTGAAGAAAGCCAGCGAGTTATTTGCAACACAGACCGAGTACGGTTCGCCAAGTTTTTGCTCGTGAATTTGGCGGAAAGCGACTATTGGCGTTTGACCAGCTGGAATTGAAACTGACCGCGACTTATCTATGACGAGCAATCTTTCCATATAACTTGTTACTGGTTACACTTACCAAGTGTCCGCTCATCCGGTGAATTGTAGAACATCGTCAGTCCCTGGAAGTATTGTAGCTGCCCGGCAAATGCATCACTTTGATTGTATGACAGAACGAGCGACATTTTACGCCGTTTTGATGTGACTTTTTTGAAATCGAATGATTCGGGTTGGAAATGAATGCAATGGCCATACTCGGTCGATACACCCAGCCAATGTCTGCGACAGTCTAAGCCCTTGAAGCGACAAAATTCAACTTTGAGATCGTACTTCGTCGCATTCAAAAAACGTGCGTACTTTATCAAACGCAGGCTCTTTCGCAGTTTAAGTGGCAATCCACTTGTCGCTTTTGTAACATTTTGATAACCCGAATACATGTGGAAGATGACATCAAGTGGGATATTATATTGACTCGTCACCGCACGAATTGAATGCGCCCCATTCGGGCATACAGTAACATGTGGAAAATGAGTTGATTCGGTCTGCTTGTAAATCGGTTTGGTCGAGCAGGGATAGGCCAGGAAGCGAATAAAGCACAAGTAGATATGATATGCTGAGTAAAGTATGCCGGCAATTACTAAAATGAACCAGACGGAGCGACGTACATAACATGATTCGCGACTGGTATACAAATGAACTCTTCGAGTACTACTTCGAGTAAAACGCAAACCTGATAATATAGCCAAATCCGTGAGGCGCAACATTGTCCCGGAACAATTGCATTTTGCGTTTTTGACTCGGACATTAATTCAGGCTTTTTATAGATGACGGGATAATTGATTTGACTGCGCTTCATTTGACTGCATTACATGTCTGCGTACTAAATACTGCCTGGGGCAGTTTCATTTTCATAAACATTGATTGAACTTGGGTAGTAGTAAAAGGCTAGTGGTGGTAATAAAGTGACTCCATACTGGCTCATTGCCAGTGCTAGAATCAATACACAAAATCGACCAGTGTGATCAACCTTATAAATGAAAAGAGAAAATGAGAGGGACAATGCCGCGTTGGATCGCGTCAGGCGTCAAAAGGGAGAAACTTGCCGTCATTGGCAGTACCACATTGACGCGGAAAATGGGTCAAGTGGGCGATAGCTTTGTTCATACCGAGCTCGGCGTTCGCGGCATCGTGTTATCGTCGTTTGAGACGAAAACCCGCATTTATGACCCCGGTCTAGAGGAGTATATTTTCGAGATCGACGGAAAGACGTTTCTGTCCGTATTAGACTCAAGGGATTTGAGCACAGTGCACTCGACAGTGCACTCGAGTCCATTGCTCCATTCATTTCAGGGATTGTCAAGTCGTTTTTCATCATTTCCATCTTATATTATTCAACAGCATTATAGTCGCTTATCAAAACCATGGCGGACAGTTATAAACGCAGTATCTAACAATCCCGAAACCAAGTCATCGCGCACAATGAAGATGACACATTTCAGCACATTGAAAACTGTGTATTCGCTGATGGTGATGACATTTGCTGGTATCAGCCAACCACGCTTGACCTGGATCCAGTCAAACCATTTCTATATCACGATGGCAAAGAGATTAGGCCAAATTGGTTCACAAGACAGTGGCTGTCAAGTTTTCCGTCTGTACTGATGTGTTATCAACGAATATCGTGGGTGAGGGCAAAGTGAACGGCGTAACTCAATCCGTTAATACCATAATTAAGCCATCGGGTATTGTTGCAACAGTGACGCCAATACAGATCACGGATTCGGCAACTGATGAAACACTGTGGCAGTTTATCACAAATATACGATCAATAAATAAGGACGAACGTTTCGTCCTGAATAATACGCCCTTTCAAGCGACCCTGTCTGCCGAATTGCCACAACTGCGAGTGCGTGTCTAGACGAGTTTTTATTAAATTCTCGTGGTAATAATCATCACATTTTTCAGATGGTCTTTGTCAACAAAATCGATGGCGATGAAGACGCGTTCACCATGGGGCCACTCACGTTCACCGATACCAGTGGCGACGTAGTGACTGTTCGCATGCCCCCTGTTCCCCTTGATCTGACACTGGCTCGCGGTGGGTGATGTGAGCAAATTTGCATTATTCATGCTGCTTATTTACTTCACACATATCACAGCTCGAGGGATGGAAACAATTGACCCCTCTTGAGACGTATTCTTGATTTCTTCCTTTTTTCAATGCCCTGCACTATAATAAAACAAAACCCCTGTGCGCATCACCCGTCGTTTTTTTCGTTTGAAGCCGGTAAATGTTAAATAAATAAAGCTAGAAGTTCCTGCATTTGCTAAAAAACGGCACGCAAAACCACGTTGGCATAAACAATATATTCAATTTTATAATATCAATCTAACGCTCAAGAATATCGGTGAAAATTAACGCTGGAACCCGGGACATAGATTAAACATAGTGATTCGGTCTTATCAAGACGAACGAAAACTTGTTGCGTTTTTTTTTGTCATTTTTTTGTTTCTTCAACCGATAATCTATTTGAGAGAGAGAGAGGCGAAGAGTAGTATAGCGCTATAATATTGTCTTCGGTTCTCTCCCCTTTTTCTGCTCGGTCCGTCCCACTGTACAAGCAACCTAGAGAGAGAGAGTGAGAGAACACAAGAAAAATGAAGATATCGATTCATATGGGGCCTCAGTGCGATATACTTCTAGCAGAACGCAAAAAAGACAGCCACTTTGTGACTAGGAGAGAAAAATATAAGAAAAAATGAACAAGAAACAAGACTATAGGGGGTTGACATTTTTCGTTTTCGTCGATCCGAGAGCTCAAATTAAACCTAAATTATCTCTTCTAGCGTGTGAATTTCAGCCCTTGTTTCTGATAGTCGCGCTGCTCTATAAATCAAACAGTTTAGACTCTCTATAGTGAGAGAATAAGAGGTTGAAGCGAATCCCAGCCAATGATCCAATTCTAGTATCAACAGAGTTTCAACGCTACATTTTGTCTTAGTTTTCGAGGCCCGATATAGAGTATCATTACATAAAGTAGTAATATATAGAGAGAAAAATGTTCCGGTACAAGTGACATATAATATATAAACCAAGTCTCGTCAAGCAAACGTCATATTGGATACTTTCTAGTCGGCTCACATATTCTTCGGCGACAGTTCGACCGGGTTTCTGTCTTGTGCGAAATTACAAAAAGAGAACCATCGAACATTCCTACAACAACTACTACTACCACAAATCACGGCGTGATTAGTCAAGAGAGTTTCCATCTGAGCCAATCTAGAACATTTCCACTTCAAAGGTCGGCACAATGAGATCGGCCAGTGTCACATGTTGATGTACAATGAGAGAGAGAAAACAATTTAAGGCGAATTTCGTTATCTAAATTGATAAGTCCATACTCTTCATTCTTCTTCACTTATGAATCGTCGTCGTCCGCCACTCTATTATATTACATTCCTTGTATTGGTCTATTTCTTGTGCCGATTGATAGAGAAATAAGGGAATTGATGCCGGGTCCAATGTTCGTGCGTGTCTGACAATATATTGCTAGAATCACGGATATATGTTCAAGTGCACTATAAACTCAGAGAGAGAGAGACTCGGTAGAACATACACTGTTCAGAATATAAGAAAGAGTGTAACGAATCGGGGCAAGTCCAATTATGCGGTGTCGACGGGTCGCCGCCATGTGATCACCAGCCGAGTTGTTGATTGCTCTACTAGAGAGAGAACACAAATCCGTAAAATTGTGCTAGATTGCCCTCTACTCTACTCTCTCATCCCTCGCGGCGATCCTCCGGGGGAGGTCGCACGTACATTCTTATATTGCTCGATATTTCTGTATGGGGACAAACAAATAAGTACTTTCACTTTATAACACACAGATATATATATTCACTGTTTTTTGTGATACAGCTGAAGACAAAGTAAGTTTCTCTGTTTTTAATAGTGACTAAACGAGAGTAAAGCCACCACCACCACTGCGCCACACACACACCAAATATTGCAGCTAAAAACCGATTGTACCACCAGCCGTAATCCTTTGATCGGGCTTGATCGGATCCATTTCAGGGGGCCACCATTTCTAGCTCAACATCATTTTGCGCCATTTTGCGGCGGTTTTCTAGAGCCGAGATAAACCCACCCAAAGAATCAGTTTTCAAAATTCCTTTTTTTATTTTTGAGTTAGGTATAGAGCTCAAGATAATATAGAGCCCAGAGACCATACCTCATTGTGTGTGTGTGGGTGAGTTTACAGTCACTCCTCATTCAAGAGAGAGCAGCGAGTTGAGAGAAAAAAAGGAGAAATCGAAGATTTTAATTTCAACTTTCCAGAGGTTGTGTCAAGCGCGGTTTTTGAGAGAGCGTTTTTCCTGTTTGTGCAGGCAGTAGGATGTACGAGCGTGAAAATAGAGATGAGTGAAACACGGATGACAACACTGTGTTGAGACGAAAAAACAGCTAGATTTTTTAGTTATAAAACTTGTGATATACAAACACACGCTATAATTGGGAGTAGTTTGAGCTTTTTTTTATTTGCCAGTCATGTGGTGATGTTCACAAAATCTTAATTTGTTTGCCAATCATTCTAGCAGAGAGAAACGAAAAACTAAATTTTCGCTATCACTTTCAGAGTCTTCCAAACGAGTAAAGTCGAATCAAATTGAAACGAAATGGAGGTTATGAAACTCGAACCATATCTGGAGCAGCGTCGATCCCACGGCAACTCGGGCCCCATTCCATGTCCCCAATGTGGCAAGCTCTTCGCCAAGGAGTTCGATATCAAACGCCACATGTTCACGCATACAGGCGAGAAACCATTCAAAGTAAGTTTTGTGAATTGCACACTATAAGACACTAAAAACAACAATGGGCACATCAACCCCACGGGGGATCGAGAAAAAAGCACGAGGCCACTCTATAATCCCACGCTGGGGATGACGACATGTTTCATCCCTGACTGTGTGTGTGACCTTTTTTCCATTGAATATAATATTGGATAGAGGCGGAATGTCCTCTTTTGTTCTAATTGGGCGATATCGATTAGAAAATATGACTTCTTTGCCTCTTTTCAATCCGCTTCAATCGAGCCCGCCTTTTTCAAATGTATCCGGTTATAGATTTTGGTTGAAACGTATATATTCTCATAGCGTAATGCTCTACTTTTTCAGTGCGAAATCTGCAACCGCGGCTTCAGTCAAAAATCGACGCTCAAGGTGCACTTGAATATTCACACGGGCGACATGCCATACAGTTGTCAAATGTGTGGGAAGAAATTCCGCCAGAAACAGGGCCTCAATGCGCATGTGAAAGCGAACAGATGCAAATTTGGCAATATCAAGCCGACTGGGCAACAGCAGCAGCAACAACAACAGCAACAACCACCTCAACAAGTTGCATTGCCATCACCGGTGACATCGCTCAGTCCCTTGTCATCGGGCGGCTCGGACAGCTCTAACTCGCCCCGTGCTGCTGAACGCCATCGTCCCTATCCGACGATGGGCACTACCAACAAGAAAACTGTTCAGCCAAAAGAAAAGATCTTCTCGTCAAACCATCCGGTTGTCAATTTCCCGCAGCCACCCCCATTCAACCCACTCGCCCTGTTGAAGTTGTTATCAAATCAACAAGCATCATTGACGCCACCACCACCGCCACAGTTCATGCCCACTCTTCCTACACCACCATCGCAACTGTCGCTGACTGGTCTTCAAAATCTATCCCAATTACTGGCCAAATATCGTGAGGCGCAACAGGTCACCATGATGCAATCAATGCAGTCAACCACCTCATCGTCTTCCTCGTCTGAGCTGAACAATTCAAGTGAGGAAATCGACGTTGTAAAGGCCGATGATGACGATGATGAAGACGAGACGCCATTAGAAATTGTTGAGCTTGACAACGACGATGCATTGAGTGACAAGTCGGACAAGAAACGCGGCGGTCGCCGAAAGCAAGGTAACTGTTTAGACTAATGTTTTAATCAATTACTTACTTATTTTGTCCATTCAGCTAATCCATCGAAAATTATCGACTGAGAGAGAGTGAGTGATCAGAGAACATGACGACGACACCAGCCTGACCCAGATCATTTATTATATATACGCGACAGCAACAGCAACAACACAACACACACAAATACTACTTTCCTAGTTATACACATGCACACCTTACCACCCTTATCCACTCGAAATTACGCTCTTCCAATAATTACGCTCATCCCGTTTTTGTGCTAGGTCTTCTCTCCTTTTCATTCTTACTTGTAGAGACATATAAAACAAATCGCGCTTCCCCGAAACAACACTTTTTCCAAGTCTTCACACACATGACACGTTTGTTTTTTGCATCACAGCTGTACTTCAATATTTATTGCGAGCTGTATAAAACCTTGACACACTTATTGCGCTTTCATTTTTTTGATAAATAAACCATGGCAAAAAATGTTGAACTAGTTATTATAGTGTATTTGACATTCATAAGAAAAAAACTGGTTGATTCGCGAAGTGTGAACTGAAGAAAAAAACAGTTGAACTAAAAACATACAGCAAAACTAAGCGGGGTGTGAATGGCGTTTCTTAGTGGGGTACAATTTTTCAGGCAGCGCTACATTATTTCGAGTAAATTGGCGAAACATTGCCACGCGCGAGACGACGCGCAATCTCATTGAAGAGCATCTTACGCTCGTTCTTGACTCCATCAAGCAGTGAACGATTCTCCTGGGCACGACGCGATAAGTATGGCAGGACTTCATTGACGGGCCCAAATGGCACATACTTGTATACCGAGTAACCCGCTTGACCCAGCGGGAAAGTGACTAATGACCGAGGTTTAACTGACTGATGAATAACTAATGTGAGCGTACCTTGATCGCACATGCCCAATAACTGACCAAAGAACACCTCGCCCGAGTCACGCTGAATATTGAGCGAGTCCATACGGCTGATTGCATACTTGATGCTGTCGATATTGTGCGATGCAATCATCAAGTTGACCGTGCCATGCGTGTGAATAAACTCGAGGCCAACATCCATCACGCGGTGATAGCATCGTCCAGTCGCTTCGTAATCGACCTGTTTCAAAAGTCGAAAGTAAATTCGCGCAAAAATGATCTGACAAACCTGAATCGGATCTGGATAGCCAAGTTCGGTGGCACGCGCTCGTTCCTGATCGGCATAAGCGCCGCGGACGATTTTGGCGCCGAAGTAGAATTTTTCACGACGCGCTTGCTCGACATCAATGACGAAATTGTTGAAGCCTTGCTTCAAGTAACATTGATACGTGTTGAAGATGATTGGTGATTCTGTATTGAACTTGCGCATCATTTCCATTGTCAGCCTGATGGTTTGATCAGTTTATCGGTTGATCAGTGGCTAACATTGAAAAACTGACCGTGAAATGGCAGGTTGAAAGTAGGTCTGCTCCGCATCAATCATTAACCGGACCCCGTTTTCCTTGGCCGCATTGGCCAAAATATCGATGCGCTTTAATGGTCGCTCGTTTTTAGCCATTTGGATCAGCACTTACCTCTAACATGCGTTTCATTTGCGCCTCCTCATCTTCGGTTAATCGCTTCATCAAATTGGTCAAGTTGCCATTTTCATCTGCCAATTTAGTATTATATCATTAAAAAACATCATTCAGACTCACCTTTGACGGTGAAAATGTCGGCGATTTTCTTGTTCTTGTCAAGTAGATTGTTCCAATCCAACATGTCAACATAACCGTCGGACTCTTCCATCATAAATGTGTACTGTTGGATAATGTCCTCGCGTGAGACAGCCACACCCATTCGACCGGCCTTATCGAAGAAACGCTGCTCGTCAAAGCCCATTTCAAGCACGCTTTTCGCCGTCGCCTCCCCGTCTTGGTTATGGGCGCCGGCCAGTTGCTCGAAGAGTTCGCGCGAAGACATCAACGCTTCCGAGAATTGAAGCAAAAACTGAGGTCGTCCCAAAGCGGTGAGTTTGATTGCTGCAAACCCGTGCTTGGAGGCGCCGCCAGCCGCTTCAATGCAGTAGAGAAAGTTCTCCATGTTTTTGTCGCACTGTTCCTCATCTTCGTAGAAGTAAGTACGCGCAGATACGACGCCGACGCGGCGATCGGCGAACTTTTGTTGGGGTTGGTACTGAAAGGATGATGATTTTCGGAATGGCAATGGATCAGATACTCTTTCGATCTTTTGATATGTCTCCTCCTCGGGGACACAACTCTGCATTTCCATCTGAGTTGCCTTTGGCTTGTCCAAATCCTCCTCAACCGCATAATCCAATATCGAGCCAACGCCGACTTCGTCCATACGTCGCACTAATGGCTATTTCGGGAAGAGAGCATGTCAACCACCGTGTTCACCCGTTGCTTACCTTGATCTTCTCCTTGTCCTCGCCGGCGACGAATTGCCCATACACCGTCATCTTCATCGCCATGTTGAACAAGCCCTCGCCAAAAATGCTTTTAAACATGTTCATGTAATACATGTTATTCTCAACCAAATGCTCAACGCTGAACAGCTTGAAACATAACGAGGCACGAATCAGCTCACGCGTTTTCTTGGAGCGAAAGGCAAAGCTTGAATCGTTGAATGTCAACTTGATCGAGCGATCAGGTGCCCGGTCAGTTGCCGATTGAACGGCCCGGGCGCGATCGGTCAGATACCAGTCTGACTTTTTCTTGAACTTCTCCTTCTTCGCATCGGACAGCTCCTGATCGCTATATAATCCGTTTTCTGAATGAGAGTACAGATTGATTGGAATTTCAACGCGCACTATAGATACCATTATGTCAACTTCGACATGTTGTTAGATTGGCCGCGGGTTTACGGTGTTTATAAATATGTTACAAACGACGGAATGAAAACGATCTATCCTGAGTGTTGATTTGACTCGTTTAGATTGGTCTAAATGTGGGGGATCAGTACTGGCAATGTTCCGATTGCTAGGTAGTAGCGGAACACAGACAGACTGCGCGTCACGTTTGACGATAAATTGAAGAGAGAACAAGAAAAAAGTTACAACAAAATCATGCTACTTGCCAGTCGGTTTAAATTGAGTGTATCGATGGGCCGCTTTCAATGAACGTCTCAACATTCTCTACAAAATATAGAAATCACGTTAGATGGTTTGGTTTTCGATTCAAATTAAAAAAACATCAACGTCAACGGAAAAACTGTTTTCTGAAAATGAAAGGGTCTCCAACAAATGTGCAGGAGGATCGCCCCAAATGACAAAACTTGTTCTCGGGTGTTCTACCGGTGTCAAATTGAAATTAAAGCACGAAGCGCTGATTCACGCAATAAAAAACAAGTCAATAGGTTTGCCAAGTCTAGAAGGAGCTATGGCTATGTTGTGAGGCCGTCAAGTTCAACATCAGACGTTTCTTTCTCTCCTGTGCGCTCGCTTTATAGTGTGTCGCGTGTGTTTTTCTCTCATTTTTGTTTCTCGTTCAAAGGCACTGTTCGAGCCCTTATGTGAATGGATAAGTCATCCTGTTTGGGAGTATAATGGGCAGGTTAGGCGATGAGAGAGTGAGAGCGAGACATGGGGGAGAGACTTGAACGAAGAAATAAAAAGCATTTCAATTCTGACTCAGCTAAAAAAATGCTTCTCCATGTTTCCTTTTCCATCTTTTCGAACAAAGTGTGAAATGGGGGGCCTGGTCTGTGTGGCCCTGTGTGAGTGTGTGTGTGCGTGCGCAATGCTCTGAGCTCATTTTGTGTGATAATATCGATTTTGTTGCCAAATATCAACTTTCTAAATGGGTATGCGACACGATCGCTGTTTTTTCAGCTCTCTCTGTTCGTTACGTTATGTTGCCGGCATGGGGTAGTAGGGTCCAATGCATCATTACGCCCCAGACACATTTATTATCCGTAGCTCCTCAGATCGCCTATTTCAACCTATCATGACCCATATAATTAAACGTGTTGACTTCTGGCCAAAAACGTACTAAGTTGCACAATGTCATAAGAACACGCCTCGATTTAAATGTGGCTTGTTTATTTGGATGGCAGTGGATAACTAATATGTTTTTCACTAATGTTTTGTTGCTGTTCATGTTGTCAGGATTCGCCAATTGGCAACATATTCGTCGTTCAATTGGTCGTCACCACCGTCAGACGGGTGCGTGCGGCGTTGACCGTGAACACGTTCAACTCTTCATACTCCTCAATTGCCTCCTCAAATTGATCGTTTGTAAAACCACGGGCAATGGCGCGATTGCGTGCGTCTGCCATTTTGATGGTTGGCGCCGCCGGTGCCGGTGGGAGCATTTCGCGAATTTCTGAAATC
>SCLD01062899.1:0-15648 GCA_004367895.1 Oikopleura longicauda | reverse complement strand
TAAGTATTGAGACTATTAAGAATACATACATGTAATTTATTTAGTTCTAATGCTACTGATATCGCTGTTATTCTGGCCATGTCAGTTTACTGACAAAAAGTTCGCGCATCGACTCAAAAAAAAGCGCAACTGTTAAGTATACCTGTAGAAAATCTTCAGATTTTGTAAACGCATGAAAATTGGTTATATTTCTCGTACAAAATTTTTCAGCTTCGGTCATCAAGTGAGTACAATTGATACTTTGTGCAAGCAACCAGACTTGAACGACATTTTGTTCTGTCAAATGGCGTGACATAAAAGATGAGCATACATTGATCACTTCGTCGACACCTATTTATAATATATAGACTATATTAGATAATATATTATTTTTGATGAAGATTTATACCTAATATTGTAGCAGTTTGAAGAATATCTTGAACAGTATTGACATGTAAATCTATTCGTCCGCTATAGACAAAGTCAATTATTGCTCGTAACGAGTTTGAATCAATAGACGAGTGTTCTTGGTCACAATCGATTTTAATACGCTCTTTAAAAGGGTTAATATAAACTTGACTTCTGATTAATTTTATATTTCACAACAAAATATGATCCCGCCCTTTGGATGCTTCAATCATTCCCGAACAGAACATTTTGTTGAAATAAGGAATGTTTGTTGCCAGTACCAGTCTGTGAGATCGAAATTCTTGATTTCCTATAACGAGTGTGACATCTGTAAGGATATCTTGATCCCTAAAATGCTTGCATTGTCTCCCTTAACGTAAATAATTAGTCTCAGGCTAATAGATAAGGTGAATCAGCCGAAAGTGGCCACTAGGACAGAAACTTACTCGTGTTTTTCAAAATAATTTATCCTTATTTCAAAGCCAATAGACCATAATTTATCTTACCGAATTCACCCTACTAAGAGTCTTATTATAGAAAAATCTCACCTGTTGTTGTATTTTCTGAAACGTAAGAATAAGATGTTGGAACTTCTTCATTTTTATCAATATCACCAAATGCCATTGGAGCATCACTTTGAATTTGGCTCATTGATGAATCTCTCATTATAGAAGGTCCTGGATTATTTTCTCTATTTGAAGGTCGTTTGTCAGTTTCCATCGATTCTAAATTTTTGTTTTCAGCTCAACATCAACTATTTTTTCTTCATGGTATCAGTTTGTGAATGAAGGTCCAATCAGAAACAAGTGAAATAAATTTAGTCAAAGCGTCACTCGACATGCTGAGCGTTTAATCTCACCATAATCATAATATCTTTTAATTATTTCTTTAACTAAATAAATCCTAACCTCGTAACAGAATTCATTATTTTATGACTGACCTTGTTCCCGGTTTCGTTTTGGCTCTGCTGGATTGTTTAATTGTTCATCCTCCAGCATGTCGTCATGGCTTGAGTCCGATATACTACCATCACTATCCCTAGTAGGGTCGCGACTGCTCATTCTAAATAATAAAAAAAGAGTTTTTAAAGCGTTTTACTTTTTTCGAATTTCCTTTCCGACAAGGTTATACAGTTCATCGGCTTTTGTTTCCAAATCAAAAATTGACATATTTCCTGGTTTGATAAATGTCTCAATTATTTCAGCTGTATTGTTTATATGAACAGATTCACCATTTAATGTTTTCCAGTCTCCATAAGGATCCTTTAGAGCTATCTCTTCTGTCAATTCGATAAATAATTCCACATTTTCTTTCAAGAGTTGTTGATAAGACCTTATATCGGGTGTATAAAATCGATTATTTTTAATTCCAGATTTCACAATTTCTTCATTACCTTCCCAAAATTTTCTCAACGCTTCTTGCTCTTCAATCGTCACAACACCTGATCGGTACCTATTAATGTTTTACGAAGGATTCTATGGGAAATCGATTATTACAAAAAATGTAAAATAACATTTAAAGTATTATTTTCAAGACCGACTGGTCAGTGAGTTAATATATAGGCGGATTCGTAAATTGTTATGTCGTAAATTGTTCCGATCGTTATCGGGGCGGAGAGGTGAATCCACGGTACAGTTACTATATGGGGTACACTAATAGTTTATATTTAAGTGTCTGTTAGTGTGCGTCTATTAGTGTGCGATACAACGTAATAGGAATAAAGGGAATTAAATCCTGATATTAATTAACTTTATAGTATTTATACATATTAGACTGTAAAATTCACGTTTCTGAATTGAGTTTGTCGCAGTTGTGTTCGTAGACAACTACCTGTTTAGTTTGAATGTTACGAAAGGTTGAACACTTACATTTGTTGTGCTAAAGAAATATCAATATCATAAATCCAATGAATAATTTGAGGAGTTACATTTTCATTTTTTCTCCAATAGTAAGGATCATTCTCTGGATAATATTCTGTTTTAATAATAACTTCAATATTGGAATATATTTTTGAAAATAATGGTTTGAGATTGGAAGCGAGAACAATATTCATTTCGCTGGGTTTTTTCGTTGACTTGTTGACTGAAGCTTTTGTTGACAATTTCCATAATTGAGTAAAATTTGGTTGCGATAAAGTCGATTGTGATTGCGATAGGTTGCGACTTATTACATTTATAAATCTCATTCTAAATTATGTTCAATAAGTATTTGTAAATACTAATAAATTTATATTAGTTATCGATATCAGTCTTTGCCACACATTGTGACATATCCTGGACAGTTGTATCAGGATTTTCTTGAGGCTGCTCTGGTATTATCTGCTCCTGTGCTTGTTCTGTTTTACCGATCAGGAGAGACTGTTCGAGAACATTTTCGGGATCTCTTTCTAGTGGCAAATTTTTCGCTTGATCATTCTCAATATATCTGTTTTCATTTTCTCGTTCTGTTCTCGTTCGATCATTTTCATTCGTGTTTGGTTCATTCATATAAATTATTGCCGGATCGATAAATGGTTTCGCTTGGAAAGAATGTGATTTCTTTCCATTTTTATCGTAATGGAATTTTTCAAAACAAGTTTCACACCAAAATGCCGGATCATCGTCGGCTAATTCGTCTTCTCTAGTTTCCCACTAAAATCCAACTTAAATTATTTATAAAATTATATTGAATATTGAAACCTTTGCTGAATGAATTGAACATGCTTTACATACAACTCTTCTTGGGTTGGGTTTGGCAGTGAGTAATGGATACTTTTTTTCGTCCTGTGGGTCATCAGGACTCAATACAGTTATATCCATAAAAACAACCAAATGTTCACAATCATTTGCATGCTGAAATAAAACAAATATTTCTCTGTTTCCTTCTTTTTGACTTTTTCACGTGACTCACCTGATATAGGTACGGAAACCCAAAAATAGGTGATAAATCTCGTATTCTCAAATCATTTGCATCAATAGGTATACATTCTAATTTTTCTTTGTCCACTGAAATGTCGTGAGTCGCAACCCACTGTCGGACTTGCCCAGCAACGAGGTCGCTATTAAGTTTTCTGTATTAGGGTACATTCATTTCACTTGTACACTCATTCACCTCGAGGGCAAATTGCATAATATACTGTAGCAGTTTTAAGAGAACACCCATTCCCTATCATCATAATAGAAATTAGAATCCACGAAAAGGAATGCATTCGGAAATTCGTCTTCCACCAAAGGATATGGTTCGATTCCTAAATAAATAATTTTGATAAATAAAACAAACCCGCTCAACCTAGAGCCATTCATAACTTCGGCATTTTTCATCTATCGTAAAGCTTTACCCACCCAGGACTTTACTTACTTGGATTTTCAGCAAAATCATGGCCAGATAACAAAGACATTGAATTTGTTGGGCAGAATATTCTATCAAATAAATCTGTGAGTCGAGTCGAATCAAGACATTTAATTTCACTTGATTGTCGAGCAATTAATCCTTTTTGGCGAGGAGGAAAAACGCCAATTTTAATCACCAATGATGCAGGATCAATAAATTCATGGCGGTTATCGTCAGTTAAATGGCCTGTTTGCATCTTTTTAGCATTCTCTTCGAAAAAATTCTTTTCAAGTTGAAGGCCATGTGGCGTAAATCTAAAATGACATTGTTTCAAAGGTTAAACACTATGAAAGTACCTTCGATATCCGATGTGCTCTGCTTTGAGTACATTTTCATCATTCTTTCTATTTTTTGAATTTCTAAGGTCGCGCCTTTTCGATTGGTATGATTTTAATAGCCGCTGGCTGACAAGAATTGAGTCTTCTAAATTTATAGCCTGCCAATCATGTTTTTGGCCATTTGGAATGCTTTGTTCATGTGGTGGAGGTAGAAGGTGATCTGGCTCTGAAATAGCTTATTTAAAGCCGATCCCTGTGAATTTTGTGGGGTACTTACGAGTATCTTCAAGTAAATTATTTATATATTGATGATCATTCCGTCTATCTTCGGGCATATTTCTTCTTAATGAATCAATAAGTACATCAGGATCATATGATGGCAACCTCAAAGCTTCCGGAGGAACAATTTCTCGAATTCGTTCGCCAGCCCTTCTGATATCTAATGGTGTGGGTGCCACAGTCGTCGATTGTTTCGCCTTGGCAAGATAATCAACTTGTGGAGTGTTACCAGTTCTCGAATTTATTGTACTCTCAGACAGTAGGGAGTCAATACTGACCAGTTCATCTCCTCGAACACGAGACCGACTACGCTTCATTCTTTTAAAATTATAGTTTTTAAAATGTTGATTTATAAATTTATCGGTAAATTTTATTGAAATGTTTGAGCAGTAAATGATCAAACCGGAGGTAAAATGGTTCACAGAGGAAGTTATTTTATTTATAAAATCGCAATATCATCCCTAGTTTTTGCATATTAACTAAAACTAGGGTGATTTATTTGTTTCATGATTTCTGATTCCGTTGAGTCTGACTTGAGATCTGCTTTTTGTTCATTTTTTGTTGGTGGTCGGGCTGGATTGGTACCAACATCTCTCATTGAATCTTGAGTGAAGTGTGAAAATGCTTAAAATTTTAATCTAAAATACCTGAAATTAAATTAAATATACGAAGACTTCACTACAACAAACCTGAGTCCGTTCCAGAAAAGTAAATTCCAGTATCCTTTGTAACATTGTGTGCGAAATCTCCCGCATCAGACAAACGAACTGATCCACCAATATCAATACCAGCCAAGGATAATCTAGCATCTCGATTTAAAGTTCGACCACTTAGATATTCTCCAAAATCAGATGGAGTCCGGTGTAATGTTGTGTAATTTCCATCAGGTCGACGATCAAGACTTCTTGGTGTTGATACAGTGGTGTTCGATCCTGATGATTGCGAACTTCCAGATTCTCCTACAGCTGCTCTTTGAAAGTAACTATGAAAACTGTCCTTCAAGACAGTCATATCTTCTGCGCCATCTAGTTTGAAGAAGAAACATGCTCTATCTTCACCGATGGATCCATGAGTTTGTTCTTTGCCAACATAACAAAAATATTGAGGTTCTTTAATGGGTTGAAAAAAACTGATTTGTTTGATTGGATGTTCTGATAAGATATTTCTGGTTAATTGCTGAACTACTTTCACTGACTTCCTATCAATGGTTAGTTCTGAACTTCCACGAAAATCATCACTTGTATTGCGAGCATTGCCTTTGAGTGAGATTTTCATAAAATAACAAACATATTCTTTAAAAGTTATTAAAAATGATCATAGAAATATTTCTACAATCATAAGGGAAATTATTGCGTGTTTCGATTTGAAAGGAATTACACCAATTATACCTTGTAGTCTAGAATGAAAATCTTTTGCCTTTGAATGGGTCATATCTGGAAGTATCACCGCTTATACTAATACTGCTCAATCGTCTGGTAATAGGTAGTGCACTCTGAAGACGATTAAAGCATAAATGAAAAATGTTCGTACGATCTGTTGTAAAGTGAAAATATTTTGATGCGTAAAACTCCCGCAATTATCATAGAGTGTGGATTTCACACGTACAATGACTGGTCGATCATTGATTTTTTTCACTTTCCTTGGGTATTGAGTGATCTTGAATTCAATGATTCTGGTAATATTACACAGCCCTTAGAGAAGTCAATAAATCATTCACTAGATATTGAATTATCTTCAAACCGGATAATCTCATGTCCTGTGTTTATGATATCGAGTATATAACATATAGAGGGTCACACATTAGACCGAAAAACTTGGTCACATTAAAGTGATACATTTTCGGGTGATTTAGCATGTAAAATGTATCACAACTTGTGACCAAGCGTTCCACTCAAATGTATGACCCCTATACACAGTTACCAATTAATAATGTCTAAACTAGGGGAGATTCAATGCAAAAATGAGTTATACTTTGTGTGTTGACTTTCCTTGTACTTGACTTTGAATATCTTCATAGTATTTCACCGATAAATGATTTCTCTGCGATAAAAACTTCTGATGTTTTTTTCGTTACCAATAATCTCGTAAAGTTGAAAATAACTATAATCTGGTCAGCTATCCTTCATACCATGTGGCAATAGCTACAAAGACATATTATGTGCCGCATATATTAAAACTGGAACGCTACTTTTTGTTTAGCCTACAAGTCTGAATAATGACATTGAAGCCATTCATTTAAAAATAATCATAAAACATACCCACGTCTACAGACATTCCTACAATCATAATAATTAGTAGTGCATTAGTACCTTTATTGAGGTTACTTATTCTCTACAACATACGAACCTTTTAGGTAGCTTTTGTTTAATATCTCTGCATAAATGTTTAGTAAAATTAAAGACTTAAATCATGTAAAACAAACTAGATGACCGAATTAACTTGTTAACAATAGTATTTATTTCTTAGTCCTGACAATAAAAATTGGACCAAGGTCATTAATTGTCTATTTTCTCGCTAGGATTTAATACTATCTAATATCTTTTTTTTTCAGTTTTACAGGCTTAATTTTTAACGCGAAACTTACTTTTTTCATAGCTATATCGTCCGTAAACATTTGTATTGTTATGGTTTTGGCTTATTATTTAGTATATTGGCACCAATCAAATGATTCATGGCTTCTTCCCTGATTTTGATCTCTGCTCCATAGACCATATTATAAAAATGATGTCTCTGATTTCGGACAAGTAAAATTCATCCTTTTCTTCATATCTGCCTCCACGATGAACTATTTCTAGATGAGTCATATGATATCGAGAATGAGTCATCCATTCCAATCACAAATGACTAATCACTTCCATTGATGTAGCACGGGGAAATAAATATTATCTCGCATGTACCACTAGGTCATTCAATGATTGAATCCTAGAGATTGAAGATAGGATGGTACGGGATGAAAAATGGCAATACTTGTTCACACCTCTAATTTTCTTAAGAATAGTTTCACTTTACAAGGCCAAGTTCAAAGACTAAGGCGATGTGGCCTATTTATGTTGCTTCATAGAACACATCTCAAATTCTAAACCTGAGGAAGTGATTAATTTTCTGTCACTCGTCAAAAATTTGGAGTTTGCCATGTTGTGAAACCCTAAATTACATATGCGATTTCAGAAAATTGATAAAATTCAAGATGCTTCACGAATTTATTAACCAATCAAAACGGAAGATGATTAGGCATCCGAAGATTTAAAGTCTTACAGACAAAATCATATCAGTGATATCACACAAAACTAGAGAAAATTTGAAGATCCCAAAGTTAATGAATCATAAGCGGTCCTATAATTGACAAACTCAGAACAGATACAAATGAAGGTCTAGAATTCCGAAAACAAATTTCTGGATAAAACAGAATTTGAATCAAAACGATCAAATAATCCACAACCGGTTAAAGAGAAAATCGAAATAATGAATACAACAGCGCATTTTTCACTGAATTTTTGGGTGCAAGATGGGAGAGGAACAGACGATGAGAATCATCAAAAGGAATGGTTCGACATACAAATATTCGAAGGTGATCTGATGACTTCTGAATTATCAATGATATCTAGAACGCTCATACCAGTCTGGGACATACTAGTAAATGTTTTCTATTACAGAAGATTTGCGTCCAAAAGGGTACGGCCACAATGGTCTACATAGGGTGATCACTGATCAAACATTAGAGTGACCAACCCAGGCGTGAACTTTCACACTTTAGAGTGACCAACCCAGGCTGGAACTTGCACACTTTAGAGTGACCGACTGTACATGCATTTGCATACCTCCTCCTGATATTCATGAACCTTGAAAAGAATTCTGCCGAATTTCTGAATGAATTGATTCGAAAAGAAATTGAGTATAGTGCTCCAGCTCTGATCCCCGTTGATGAATATTTAGAAGAGAATTGCCATGCTGAGATTGATTACAGTCATGATCGATCTCGAACAGTTAGTTTCCGAAGTACAGTTATGGGATCTATTATCTCTGTTGAAGTAGACTCGTTGGCGTTTCCGCGATTTTAACATTTAGATTGTAGATCCCTGTTTAGTTCTAAATACGCCTCCACCACCGTATAGTCAAGTGGTGTTTCAACCTTATCTCCCGACGTGCCAACAATGTTGCCCTCCCATAGCATTTCAACAAGTGATTTGCTTTTCCTCTAAACCTCTATATGAACAGGTAAAGTTTTAAAAGAAACGCGTAGGTGGAGTGAGTCGATATTAGACGGTAGTAGGTAGATCGAATTGCCCCGCCCGCGCTCGAAAACTCAAGTCATCGCCCAAAAAAATATTTTCTTTTCCCTTTTTGTGACTCTGAGAGCGACAGGAGCGACCTAAGAAGCGGTCATGAATTTTTTTCATTGAAAATACAAGCTCCCTTTTCAAGAGAAAATTATGGCGTTCGAAAGCAATATGGAAAGGAGCATGGCTACCTTTCTCTATGACTCAGGGACGATTACGTCATAAACTTAAATTATTCATAAATTATGATTCATAAGTAATCTCGTTATAAAGATGATAATGGGACAGATTCGATATTTTTGAACCCGCCAAAAAATTCTGGACCAATCAGAAACTCAGATTTTGACCAAAAACCACTTGAGATTGATTTTTTTCCTGATTTTCCAAAAGCCAGAAATTTTGACTCACCCACATTTTTCAATCCAAACAATTTTTCTCCCCCATCAACTACCAGTACTGTTCAGTATCAAACATCAATACAGTCACATGGTCCAGTTCCACCACAAGCCTCCTCCGTCCCTCCACCTGTTAATTTACGAGTCCAAAAAGATAATTTTGGAAGTGTTTTTGATAAAGATGTACGTTTATTATAGGTTTTATCACAAATACTATGACTTTTAGAGCCTAAAAATGAGTATTTATTTTAGAACTCTTGGACGAACGGTCATTATACAAATAATAATAACCGATATAATTCGTCGTATGATGACTTTCCCCGCTTCGAAGAATCTTCTGGTCAATTTCAACAATCTGGCCATAATTTGTCAAATAGTCACTTGCATTCTCCAAATAATGGCCATGGGGCACCACCAACGCATTCATCAAATGGTGCACGTGACTCACATTCCACGCATAATTCCTATCCAGATTATAATGGAGGTATTGAATCGCGAATGGTTCGTAATTCAAATCAAAATCAGAGTCAACCAACACCTCCAGCACAACCTCCCTCCCAAGATACATTTAATCTCCCACCAAATGCTAAATCTTGCCGATACAAACATGATTTGAAATCGATGAAAGGAATCAGCAAATTTATTAGCTGAGCTGAGAAACACCATTGAAGAAAATCATTTGTCCAAAGGAGTTTTGAAATCGAAAATTTTCAAATTATTGTCAATAATGGACAAAAATTTGACACTCGATGATGCTGTCGAGTTTTTGGTTGAAATACAAGGCGCATTCAATCGTACTGATCAACAACAGATTTGTAATGATATATGTCACGATAAGGGTGTCGGTCAAATTGTTGGTATGCTTGTATTTCATCGACATCAACTTAGAAACGAACAAAAACTCAAAGTCGCTCGCAGTCTTCTTCGCGTCTCATGGTCACTTACTTTTTCAACAATTTCAGACTTGGTCAATGCCCTAAGACCATCACATGATACTGGTTTATACACTGTCGATGAACTTGAATTATTCTGTCAGGAAATGGTCCAAAGGATTTATTATATGTGATAAATTAATTCCTTTGAAATGATCATCCAGGGACCATAAAAAGTGTTTGCATAATTTTTACCTTTTGGAAAATGTTGAGAAGAATATAATTAACTCAATGGCAGAAACGGCTACTCAATTTATGACTTCAATAACGGCTAATTTGAATGAAAATCCCGAAGAAAATCTTCAAACTTTATTATATAAACTGACAATAGTTTATAAATGCTACGGAAAACGTCTAAATCAAAATGATAAAAATATCGTTTGTGAAGCTTTTGAAACTTTTGCAAATCGTGGAATAATGAAAGGTACCATTTTATCTCTATTTACAGTGATTCATTTTGCAGGGTCACCACTGACATGTCAGACCCACCCCTATATTGCATTAGAGAGTTTATCTGATTCTGTTTAGGAGATAATCTTTTCAATGATAACCGATCTTGCGTTGTACATGTTCTTGATTCCCTCTATCGAGCCGAATCTCATTTGCCTCGATTCACCCAAGTTATTGAAAACTGTGTTTTGGAACTTGCAACTCGAAATGTTATTTTAACAACTCAAGATATTTCGGCTGTGCTTCGAGTCTTTCAAAGATATCGAGATACAAATTCAATTAATTTCTGCCTCGCTCTTCAAAAAGTTGCTACTGCAATGAATGAACGGATAACAAATGGTAAAAGCACAACTCTAAAGTAAAAATTAATATTTTGTTTAGGTCTCAATAACGAAATAAAAGTCCGCGCAAAGGATTTTTTGAAAAATATGAAAATTCTTTCCTCGAAATACTTTGTTGACAAACATTTATACGAAAACTTTTGTGCTTTGGTTGAGCGAGACCTCAAAGAAGATTGCAAGTGTACAAAGAAACCTTGCCCCAAATCCTGCCTTATGCTCGATTTTTGTAATCTTGCTGACGTCCTCGACTCAATTTCCACTGTTAACTACGTTTATAAGGACAAGGTAACGTTATCAACATCCCAAGCCTCTGATCTAAAAATCAATTTTAGAATACTCACCTTTACTTTCTATCCCGGATCGCGGAGCGGCTGACTGAAACTGGCATTGTTCAAACCTTTTTCAGCTCGCCACATAGAAACAAGGCTCAGAAACTGATGTATATTTTACAAAACTTTCAAATATATGGATTTTATCCCGAAGGATTCATAAAGTGAGTTTATGATTTTTTTCTAGTCGGTAACAAAACCTTTTTCAGTGATGATCAATTCAATGATCTCTATCGAGAACATGGGTACTTCCGATCATATTTTTTAATCAAACAACAAGAATACAAGTTTGGATCTTATGAACGATTAGGTATTGAATATGGAAGGTTAGTTATTGTTTTAAAACAAAAATGGGGTTCATGGTAAATTTAGCTCGAAGACAGGCGATGCAAAACTGGATTACATATTTTATAACAATGCCCAAAAGATTGAGACTCAAGCAAAAAATCTTCTAAAAATGGAAGAAAGATTGAGAGAAGTTCTTTACGAAATGAATTTTGAAACGCTCAAACAAAGTCATAGGTATTATTTTAAAATTTTATACATATGAATATAATTTTTTGTCTAGTGTATGTAACAATGCGGTTTATTTCATTATAAATGATGAAACAGCTGTTCTTCCATTGGCTCGTGTCAAGTTCTGTCGAGATAAGACTGGCACAATTGACAATTTGGCTGGGCTCAGTGGTAAGTTATATTTGATCATTTATAAGTTATTCTAATTGTTTGTCAGGTAAAATAACTCCAGTTTATCGAATGCTAAAAAGTCAATATCGATTTGTACTACAAGTTCCATATTATGAATTCGAACGGGATCCAGGAAACGAAGCTGAATTCATTCGAGATCAGCTAAATCTTTGCATGAAGAATAAAATACCAGACGAGCAAGATTATTTTGAACCACGTGATTCTTTGGGAGGTCATTTGGACTCGCCATATTCTCAATGGAATGATCCCTATTATAACATGATGGTAAGGACAGTACTTTGTATACTCAATTATTACTTTGATTTCTAGGAACGTGGCCATTATTATGATAATCGTGGTTACAATCAACATCGTAATCCTCGAACAGACTCGTATTATGGATCATATCATCATGATTCATATCAGTCAGGCTACCATCATCAACAACCCCAACTACGTCATCAACACCACCACCATCCCCACATGAGTTACAACAGTGGATACCATTAAACCCAAAATCCAAAGAAGAAAAACCGAATACGGATAGAACATTTATATATTTGAAACGGATAATCATTTCCCAATCAATCTGATTGGCTACAAAGAAGCTAACCTGTGGACCGACCTGATTGGTCATCTCTTATGCATGTGTTTTTTATAGATTCTAGAGGCAGCAAAATGTAACCTCAGAAACTAAACGACAAAGTAACCTTTTTTAAAGTTCATTTTAGGCTTGTTTGGCCATAAGTGGACGTCCCACTTTAAGTCCATTGTTGGCATTTAGTATATTGTTTATTATCTGACCACAACATCTTATATTATTACACGTTTATGTATAGACTAAACAGTAGTAAAAGCACTTTTTACAGATACTCCTACGCTGTGCACAAAACCTTCAATTTACAGATACTCTCCATTCCGAAATTCGTGTTTGGCTAAAGCAAATCACAACTTTGAAATTCTGTTTTAGAAATTCGATGCAATAGATTCGTTGGAAAATTTTGACTGAATTCATTACTGAAGATTTTTTTATTTGCGAAATCTTCAATAATCAACTCGGTTAAATCTTGACTTCGTTATCATTTTTTTCGTCATGCGAAATAGCGATTTGTATTGAATTTACCCTACTCATTGACCAGATTTGGGTCAAGTGGGTAATTTGAGTTTCGAAGTTGTGATTTTGCATCGTGTATTTTGCCATCATAGGCTCAGAGAATTTCCTGACTAACTCTCTGCGTGATACCACGTGACTCATCGGCCTGTGAAAGTTACAGATAAAAGAAAAACGGTAACAGCCTTTTGACAGATAAATCCCCTATCAAAATACTAGAATATTCATTTAAATATATTTTGTTTAAAAAAAGTCTTTATTATTGCAGAAAAAACTTGTTTGTTCTTTGAGATTGTTTGAATTAAAGTTGTGGATTGTCCAACTGCATCCTAACATGTGTATTGCTCATTCGTAAGTTGCCTCGTTGATGTCCGCATGGCGTTTTTCCAGATCGAGAACATAAAAAGTATAAGCGAAAAAATATAGAGGGCGCCATTCAGAGAATTATGATAGTTTTTTAATTATACAAAATATAAGGCCATGCATTGGACAGAAAATTTAAATTATAACTCACTCAGAGCAGGCCTCCGCAGAACGGCCCGACCTTGAGCCCGAACGGTGCCGTTCTTGGTCGTTCCCGGAACGAGCACGAACCAAAATCATATGAGAACGGTTCAAGCCGGAACAATTAACGACCAGTTTTCGAAAAAATAGGAACGAGGTCGTTCTGCGGAGGCCTGACTCTGAGTCAAGTCAGGGGCATGATCAGTCGCACGGATCAGTAACATAAATTTAAAATTAAATTCAATGGATGATCCAAGTGAACTCACCTTAAACTTAAGGTGTGAATTGAATACAAAAAGAGGTAATCTTCGACAACCAATTTTATAATGATCTTACGGTATTGAAAGCTCATTATTGGTTATAACACGTTGAGCAACACGTAAGTGTAATGTTGATCGATAGCCACTGTTCTTTCCTCAATTAACCGAACTTGTATATCCATATTAGGTTCAACTAATTTTGGTTTATCGATGATCACAAATGCTTGATTAATAGAATGGCATTGAAAGTTTTAAGTAAGTAAGCAAAAAGAAATAATAGCTTTATTTTCAGTATTGATATTCTACTCATTTTAGAATATTTTACCGCCTTTCACGGGTTAATTTATTTCTTAGCCGTGTGGTTAAATCAAGTGACTCATTCAACCACTTTACATCACCACATTTGAGATTTGCCAAATTTTATTTTAGTAGATCGTTATTGAATGATTCAGCAGCCAGTTAGAATGGTACGTCGCGGTCAAATATGGTTCATTGTGGTTCCATGCGGTTGATCAGACGTTTTGACGTGAAATGGATAAAGGTACTCACAGTAAAACGTAGGAACGCACGCACAGTGCTCTTTGTCCCGATTTAACCATTTTTTATCTCAGTGTTCATAATGAACATATCAAGAAAGGGATCTCTTCCCGAAGTCCTAATTCCGTATGACGGTCATCTCGACGGTCACTTGACCAAATTCACGCGAAAAATCACACGAAAATTCACTTAATTAAAATCGAATATGGAAAAAGGTCAAAAAAACCTTCGTAAGGTTTTACTTGATCATGGATCGACTTTGTCGATTGGACTATCAAATGAAGACGTTTCGCGGTAATAAAATGTGGTTAACCAAATTTTCAGTTGTCGAGTTCATGGTTGTTGAGAAAATAGGATCTCGATTCTAATAATCAGTTCATTCAAGCCATCAATCATTTCTATTTTCACTGTTCTTCAATTATTTATAAAGCTGTAAAATGCTTTTATAGAACTTATTTCAGAACAAAGTAAATTACAGGTAAAGAAACTGTTGCTATGATATTTTCTCCCATTTTTCACGTCACAGAAATGACAAGACATCACCGTCAAACCTTATCAAATGATGAATCCAGATTTAGTCACCCATTGAGAATCTAGTTTTGATTTTTTTACCTATATGCGTCGTTGAACCAAATTAATAGAGCCTAATTCTAAATCCTTTTTTAATCATATGAATCGGAAAAATACATGAGCCTAACAGATTAGAGCTGAAAAGGAAATACAATTGATTGCGAGAATTTATCAAATTTAGGGTGTCAATTGTCAGAGAATTTGCTCTAGCTTCTTGCCAATGTCCAAGTGACCAGATTCTGGTAATCAAATCGTTGAGATTCTGATAACTAAATCGGAAGGTATTGATATATTGCGGATATGTGTCAATCAATTATATTGAGAGCAGAGTCCTTTTATAACTTCAACAACTCAAACGCGAACATGCGGAACCTATTTAAATTAAAACGGTATTCAGGGTCCACCCAAAACCGAACAGTTGCTGTTCGGACTGTTCGGTCCGAACAACGAACTGCAAAAATTTCAAATATTGACGAACAGTATTAACAGCGAACAGTCTGAACAGCGTGAACAGTCTGAACTGTCTGAACAGCGAACAGGGCGAACAGTTGATGTTGCCCGAACAGTCCGAACATCGAACAGACCGAATAGCTAAGACCATGCGAACAGCTTGAACAGCCCGAACACCGAACAGTTCATTATGAGCGAACAGTTCATTTTGAGCGAACAGTCTGAACACCGAACAAATCGAACAGTTCAGAATATCCGGATAGTTGATTTTGAAGGAACAGTTCGAACACCCAAAATGATAAAATGTTTTAAAAGATAGCTCATTAGGGATATAAATCAGTTCAGAGATAAAATCATGAACCGCGTAACCTATTTAATTGTAACCAAATAAATGATATCATTCCACTGATGAGGTTGTGATGTGGTTTATGTAAAGAGCGCCACCAAGTACAACCACTTTTCACTTATATAAGATTCGTTTCTCAAAAACGA
>SCLD01062790.1:0-15657 GCA_004367895.1 Oikopleura longicauda | reverse complement strand
CAATCAGATGGCTTGCGTCATAACAACACCAACACTCGTGTTCAAATAAAAACCAGTCTGTGCTGGATTGTTGGCGTTGTGCTCTCCTGTCCAGAAATATTCGCCTGGGAGTCGGGTTGGGCAAGTAATGGCGATACTGATTGCAATTTGTTGGCCTTCTTTGGTCAAGATAGAGTCAGCAAGCATTTATCAGGTTCGCTGCCAGATTTAGACGGGACAAGTCCATATCCGGTTGTATGGTGGGAGATACGATTGTATCATGTCTACATAGGAACGTAGTTTTCCACTGATACGCTCGTTAAACAAAAAGTACGAACGTGGCAAACCAAACCACAGTTATGATTAGTTTCCTTATCCCGGCTACAATTATAATAGCAGCACAATTATCCATGCTTATTCGCTACCTCACAACACGTTGTGTAAAATATGATCCAGCTCCAACTAGGGAAGAGCACTATCATCAACCGCTGGTACAGACAATAAAGAAGTTTTGCAAACCGAATTTGACTGGTAGTTTCCTGCCCAGTGTCGATATTCTCATAACAATCAGTTACTTGACGTGTTACGGCCCCTATTTTATAACGACAATGGCGAACATGTTGAATGATGATGAGACGCTACCGCTAAATCAACAGCAAGCAAATACTGGTAAAATATCAACAGTTTGACAGGTTTTAAAACTGTTTTAGACTCAATTGAACCACCGTTATCGCTTCTTATTTTGTACAATTTACACAGCACTGTCAATGCATTGCTTTACGGGTACGTTTTATTTCTACTTTTCTTAATCTAACATAAACTTCAAGAGTTCTTCCCATTTGTCTCATGAGTCCGTGATACAAACGCGATTCATATACACAAGCTGTAACACCACAAACTTATATAAATAATTACATCGCGACACTGCCCTTCATCATGCCGTCTGCTTCACTTCACTGTCAAATAAACCAGTACTCAGAATTGTGTTCCCTTTATGTTGAATCGAGTGGGATCGCAGAATGAATCGACGTGAACTGATTGACCTCGCAGGTCGGCGACAACCATCTCAGCACAGTATTTGCTGGCGCCGGCTCCCATCATTAACCTTACGGTTAAAAACATTTTCAGTAAAATAAAATTACGAACAAATTACCCGGCTGATTGCAAACCCGTATTCACATGAATGCCGTCAACAAATGGTCCAATCATTGGATTACCGTCAACTGTCCATGGCATCAACCCAGTCCACGATCGATGGATTTGACATTGTTTCAACTCAGGCCAAATTGACGTGACGAATTTCTTATTCAATTCAAGCGCATTCGCACGTTGCTGGTTTTGTTCTTGAACAAGATAACCGGATACTTCCTCACGTTCTCCACCACAAATGAAGTCACCTTAAAAATGACGGTTTAACAAACATAGACACAGATAAGGGTAACCTGAAGGAGTCAGTTGAGAGTACAGATGCGACGTTTTCGGCTGAGCGCCATTCTTATTGGTAGTGCTGGGTAAGAGACTATGGTCTTTTTTCGCATAGAATAAAGCGCTTCTGAGACTACAGAGATTAAAACGAAGTGGCTCGAGATTGCGGGTATCAGACGTGGACCACATTGTACCGCGAACCGCATGCACTTTGAGTTCAAGGTCGAGCTTGTCACGCGCGAATTGTCTTGTCCCGGCGCCGAGGGCAAGGACCAATTTCTTAGCTTTTATTGTCGAGCCCGTGGTTGACTTGATGGTAAAGAAACCGCGCTTGGTTATGGTATCAATGATAAAATTTGACTTGATGTGGTCTGCTTCCGTTTCCAAGCATGTCAGTAGTTTTGTTGGATTGATTGTGCCACTCTATAGTACCAATAGTTACTTCGGTATATTTTTTACAAAAGGAACAAAAGTACCTTACTGAAAACGACACCGCCATTAGTGGTTATTCGGGGTTCTATCTCATAAATCTGCTCCTTTGTCATCAGTTTCAACCACTCTGCATTAGTTTTAGCTTTCTCCAGCCACTGTTGACCAAATTTGAACTCCTCGTCATTTGTCGCCACCTCCAAAACGGGTCTTGGTTGCCAATCCACTTGTGCTTGTCGCTTCAGCACTTGCTGCCAGGTCTCGACGTAAAAATTAGCTTTTCTTGAACCCGGGCCCGACGGCATGATGAGTCCACAATTAAGTCGGCTGGCTGCTGTAATCGTACTTGGCGCCGACTTCTCTTTTGTGCCGTACTCTTCCGGTTCGTCGGAGTGTAGCCCATTGGCCGTCTGAAAAACAGTTCACTCATCTTAGTATGTTCCTCGAAAAATTTGACTGACCAAAACGACATTGTTGACGCCGAATTCGCTTAGATATACACTCGTCCACAGACCACAATATCCGCCGCCAATAATTGCAACTTCATAATCCATTATGTCTATCTTTCTGACTTGTCAAATGAGTTCACTTGAAACGCGACTTCGTAATTTTATTAAAAGTTAAACTCTATGACAATTATCAAATGTCATCACTTGAAAGAAATGCGGTTGACTTACTAAAGATTACAATGTGAGAGTAAGATAGTGTCGTTTTTTATTCAGCGTAACCAAAATTTTCTCAGATTGTGATAATGAATTCGAATTGAAAACAACTTATTTACCGTGAATTTGCAATGATTGCAGAAATATTGAATAAATAAATATATTTACGCGGTGAACTGTAAGGGGGTGTTGTCTAAAAGTCAAACGTCATGGGTCTCGTTAACTAGTAACATCTCTATTCCTACGAAAAGTGCTTATAAAAAGAATCAATAATGTTCACATCGTTAGTTTTAGTGCCACAATGCAGCTGACACCAACAAATATCCCAATGCGTTTTGCTTTACCCGGCATGACTCTTTCCCTTGGTACTCTTACAACCAAGCGATGTCTTTTTGCCAGGATGGAACAGTGGGTTTTACGTGAAGTTTAAGTTTACTATGTTGAGCTATATGTCTATTATGGTTTCCCATGTGACGCCCTAAGTGCTGCATGTAGGATGAGCGATGTCGAATTTCGCTGAATACGTGTGTCTTTGCTGAGTGTACTTAGCTGTTTCGTTCATGCTAGCCAGAAAAAAATAGACTCCACGTTCCTGAACACATTCATGGCACAAATATTATGTCATACTACGTCGATTTATTCATTTTATACATCAAAGCATTTTTGCTCAATCCGACGAGTCACAACAAATTAAAAACATCAGTGAGTGGCGCGACGCGGCGATACATTCTCTTATTGTTCGAAATTCATGCCACCCATTTTGAGGTCGCCGAAATGGCAGCGGATTATCAGCTTTATTATAGCTTAATCAACATTTTGTTGCAGGGTAACATTCACCTTGCAATATTGGATTATGAAAACCTGTCGCTGCGGTTTACATAATTGGTGTAACTTGAAATGGACTGTAATAAGTTAAAATTACGGTATAAGCCTCTGAATTTTGTCGCCATTTTTGAATCAAGTCGCAATTCATGGGAAATGATTCAAATTGAAAGTCTCGACAGTCCCGTCGAAACCATACTAAAGTCAATCAATAATTGTGGCAAGTGTTGCCCTATTTCTAGATCAAGGCACGATTCTTGTGTGATAGTCCATGTGTCATATCTGGTGGCGCTATCAAAGAGCTCCCAAATGCCGATAAACCGCCCTGAGGGGTTTGTGCACGCATTTCGAGTGCGAGGCAAAAAGGGGTCTGGGGGCGATCGTGAGACGTCTTTTAACAAAAAGAAGAAACAAACGCTATCAGGCTCAGTGAGCTGATACAGGGACACACATAGTGTGCCAGATAACCGAGTTTAGCCTGAGGCGAAAGCTAGGACAGATACGAGATAGAGATATGATGGACAGCACAGACAACGTAAGTTATCAAAGTTAGATTGTACGTGAGAATGAAACCACTATCAGAGTCCAGAAGAGATCCGACAAGATGATCCATATCAAGTTGACAATCAGCACAATACATTTATCGAGCAAAACACGCTCAAAACCGAGTATGAGACTAGTGATGAGCAGCTGACATGTAACTTCAACCAGGAAATGATTTACTATTACAGTGTGACGCCATAAACCAGCATTTAGTCAATCACTTTCAAAGCATTGCGATTGGACCAACCCAATCAGACCTGAAGACATGGCCCAAGTATTCTCACGTATGAACATAACCGTTAATACTTGCTCTAACTTCCATCAAGAGACACCAGCAATCAATGGCTATCCGGCCATAGTTGATCCGACCAGATTCGCACACGTTACTATGCCGCCATATTCGCAGAACAACTTTCAACCAGGAAACTTATTAAATCGCGGCATGTTTGATACTTATGCTTATGGTCAAAATCCGCAGCTTCAACTGCCTAACATGTCGCACATAAATGGTAAGATGAATCCTATTGTGAGCTTGTTTACTAGATTGTAGACCCGTCTGTCACTGAAGAATGTCCAAAATGCAGCAGAAAGGATCTAATTGGCCACTTCACAACTGACCCGCAAAACAAACAGGTTTGGAGCGTAATTATTTTGGACATTTCTCAAAATGTAATTCAGAACCGTATTTGCAAGTCATGTGCCAGTCATTTGAGCACTCCACAAGTGCCAAGCAGTAGCCCCCGTTTCCAGCCGTACAAAGGAACACAAGCTCACAAGGTAAGAGATACTACTTGAAAAACCCCAGTTCAACCTCTTATGTAGTCTAAAGGCACCCGAGTGCCCAAGCGATGTGCCAATTGTGGCACGCAAGAAACGACATTATGGCTAGGGGGTCATCTTTTGTTCTCTTATCACCTCTTATCGTCCTCTAAAACAGACGGCATGTACTGAATTCACCAATGACTAAAGTGACCCTACAAAACAGAGAAAATTCAAATCGGCCGAGGATGTCAAAAGTAAACGACCCGAACGTGATGTCGACCAAACGCGGGGCGATTTGAAGGGTGAGACTGGGTGTAACGCGTGTTGCCTTTACTGGGCATTACATGGCAAGCATCGACCGTTGGGCATGAAGAACGGACAGGCGCCGACACGACGCAAAAGGAAACAAAAGAAGGAGCGCAATCGAGAATAGTGAGTTCGGACATAGAATGTTATCATTTCACGGCGGTATTTTTCACATCGATCGAGAAGATCGACGAAACGGTCGGTTGAAAATCCTGCTGAGTGAACACTTACGATGGGAGCTCAGCTGGACCGACACGATTCCAGGACGAAGACTCGGGAACTGATAATAATTATCATTTATTTTAGCCATTCAAGTGACGACGTTTTGGCCATTCAGCATCGACGCTTCGACGATGCAACTGGTTCAGGCAACGTGTTCAAGTTCTATATTTCTTTCTAAAACACCGAACCGGTTTTGTTAAACTGAACACGCAAGCCGCTTTGGCCCAGGGATTTAACTTGAGAGGAGGAGAGCCGTATTCACACATGCCCAGATACAATCACTATATGAACGGGTTTACCGGTTTTGTTGCTCAGTCTGAACAAACTCTTGAATATTTCCATTAGACAGCAACACATGATGCATTCGAACGTGTAAACCACATTGACAGCACCCAAGCAATGCAGGGCGGATTCAATCCAACAAATTACAATATTGTCAGCTAAACATGAACTGCTATTCCTTCAACCCACTGTAATTTATTCCAAAATAGAGAATCTTATCGTGACGAAAACATTATGTTTAATTTGCATTTTGACATGACACAGCAGTTTTTGAATGGTTCAAGTGGTTTTAGTGGCACTTTCTGCGTGGGTAAGTTAAAATCACCCACCGAGTCGTGTGTCCCCCCTCTTTCGCTATCTCTCGCATTTTCAGTTCACTTTTTTTTAACGCGCAGTCCGCCTGTGGGCCAAGTAAAAAGAGATACAAAAAATGAAACTTCTAGTGCTGCTTGGTTTATGCGTTATGATGGCTCAGGCCAACGATACGGGTGCGTTCGAGCTTGAGGACCATGAGGACTTGCCTTCCTTGGAGGAGCTAGCCGAGCAGCTGAAAAAGAACAATGCAAACACTACCGCAACGACGACGACTGCAACGCCGGGGACGGTTACGAGTAGCAGCACAATTGCGGCGGAGACTAATTTGACTGATAGCAGCGAATCATCTGGTTGTCGGCTGATGGCAAACTTGGCTCTGTTGATAATGATAATCTTGTGAAAAAAAATAAAGAACGCGCACCGATATCGCGTCTGTATAGCAGTCTTTGTCTGGCGCTGATTAAAAATGCTATTCGTAACGCATCGGCATTTCGAGTCGAGCAAGAGTGGTAGACCGCTCAAATCAGAGATTCGAATCTCTCGCTTCTAAAAAACCGTTTTTTGAGGAATAATGCTCAATGCACGTCAAGTTTGCGGTCGAGCCGTTTGACGCTTTGACAGGCGCCAAAATTACAATTTGTCAATGCCTAACCACGCGGTGATTAGCACCGGGGCTAATTTGACTATCTGGTCGGCAGTGGTAGGCATGGTCACTTTGTTTTAAAATAAAATTGAACGTTCATGAAAATGACAAAAATGAACAAGCCAAATTGTCTTGTTGAGATGGAGAGAAAGGCGGTTCATTAAGGCTGCAGCCACTTGCCCTGAGCTATTAATTGAAATGCGTCGTAATTCATGAAACGAATTCAAAAACAGTCAAGTTTTTTTTTGCTTTCGACCAGAACGAAAACTGTTTAAAACAGTATCCATCCAAAGGCTGACGAGAACACAAACCAAAGTGGAAATAATTGATTACACTGCTTAGCTGCGCCACTCTACCGCTCCTACAACGAATACACTCACACACACATACTAGCAACCAACTAAAATTGACTTGGACGGTAGTGGCACGCCAACAATATACTGTTTCACGTCGAAAAACGTTGTGCCCTGCCAGTATAGACGGAAATTGCGTTTTTTCTTCAATTTGATACGACTCCAAAGTAAAATGAGCTGTCCTTTTCAGGTGCAAGATTCTGTATTTTTTGTTGCTATTTTTAAACAAAACTGTGGTTGTGGTACAAATAATCTATGTTATACTTTTCGCTTATACTAGGACTGATGAACCAACTAGTTGTTACACCAAATAAAACACCTAAGAAATACTATACATGTACGAAGTGTACAGAAAACATGGATCCTACCAATCCTGGGCAACAACGATCACTGATGCTGTATAAGCGTGGTACCTGGTCACTAACCACGAGTATAGCTGGAGTTTTGACAACCAAAATGTGCCTCAGCATTACCAACAACTAAAATAATATCTTGAGTGACGTGCAAGCTGTAATTGTATGATGCGCAAGCAGTTGATACTTATATTCTCAATATGAGTCAAGACAAACTTCAAACTTTACGTGATTAAATTTCGTATGATCAAGTGAGCTCACTAACTCATAATTCAATAAAGTCTGAATACTAGTATCACTCGTGCATTGAAAATGTCGTTTCCCGCCTTTCATAACTCAATTTCTTACGTCCCACTCGATCAGCGTCGTTTTGGTGACCGCGGTTAATGTGTACGCCCATTAATACCGAGAGTGAGACCACTAACTATGAAATTGGCAAAATTTCGGACAAAGACAAGCCAGTGAGAAAGAGAGTAGAAGAGCGCTCCTTGTCTCCGGACAATGTCGACGCCGATTGTATTGTCACTAGGGGGCGATAGGTTACCGTTAACACCCTAAATGCACCAAAGTAAGGAATCACTCGAAATCAGCATTATAGATTACACACGAATCATCGAATCGAAGCCCCGCGAATCCGTCAAGAGTTTGTTGCCGTAGACGAAGACGAAGAAGAGAACTTTTGTATGGATTATTGACACACAATTAGTTAGAAAGCAGTGTGAATTAGAGTTGATAAATCCAAAAAATGCGGCTTGCACTGTTGAGTTTTTTACTAGCAAGTGGCCAAGCACAAGAAGAAACAGAAGTCGAGCGTCGATTAAAAGAGTGCGACGAAAAGAACAAGTGTCATGAAAAAGCCGACTGTTACCAAGAAAAGAACAAATCGGGCGAGTGGCGACCCGTGTGCCAATGCAAGCCCGGTTACTATGGTGATGGGGTGACATGTGAAGAGAAATTCACACTAGTGATCGAACTGTGCCGCGATCAAACGGGTAATGTTATACCAGGGGCACTGAGGGGAAAGAACACGTCCATGTTGATGAACTTTTGGATGACTTCGGACGAGGGGGAAGAGTATCAACAAAAATTAGCATATTCAATGCCCGACGTAAAACAGGGGGAATCAATGACCATTAACTATTATGATCCAATTAACATTTTTCACATCAACAAGATAAAGGTTCTGCAGGATAACTGGCAAAATATTTGCTTGTCGAGACTCTCAATCCACCAAGGAACTTGATTACCAAGAATTCAACGCCGGCCAAACACCTTTTTTCGCAAGTTTAATGAGATTTTGATTTGATATTATTAAACCGCACAACTCTGCCAGTCGGTTAACTTTGTCACATTGCCAATCACCCCCAACAACAAGAAAACCGGCTCGTTAATTGGCCGTTGCAAGGTTGACAACTTGAAAACAACTTCGAGTCCTAATTACTGGCAGTGGCTGCTAATTATCTAGTCAAACAAATTTGGTAATCAAGTAAAACAGGGGACGCCTTTTTGTATATTCTGCGGACGCTTGACAATAATTTTTACGAGCCGGACTGGTCCGATTGCTCCAATCCCAATGATCCATCCCAGTGTGTTGTCTACACATGGTGGAAGAAAAAGTGTAACAATAAGCGCAAAATGGCAAATGGTGAGGCCGATGCCTGTCGCTCACGTTTCATGTACAAGCATGACATCGAGGCCAATTTGTACATTGTGCCAAAGAATGAGTGTACCAATGGCGAGCATACTTGCCACAAACTAGCTACTTGTCAAGATAAGGAACAGGGTTATGAATGCCTTTGTCCAAGTGGGTATGAGGGAGACGGGTTTGAGTGTACTGATGTCGACGAGTGCGGCACCAACGGTCACAATTGCCATGCCAATGCAAGTTGCAAGAATACCGATGGTGGATTTGAGTGTAGCTGCGATGACAACTACAATGGCGATGGGTTCAACTGTGTCGCCAAGCGGGACGCAGTCGAAGTCTGTCAAAACACTCCACTTCCCGAGTATGTCGGCATTGTCAACCATAAACCACGTAAAACATCGCGCGGCATCGTCTATCGAGTCAAGTGTGAAAATGGATTGAATATGGTGCCAACTAACCCGGGCAAAATTGATCGGCTCCGTAAGTTAACCGTTTATTCTTGCTCTGTCCCATTTCAACGTTTCAGGCGGCTACAAGGCCAATTGCAAGTGTAACAAATCTGGCGAGTGTAGCTGGGTGTTGCATCCAAACTTCACATGCAATCCGGGTTGTCCTCACCAGCACATGGCCGAGTTGAACGTGATCCGCTCGTGGGAAGACGAACGCGAAGAAGATCTACATCAGGTCAAACTAAAGGCCCGTTTCAAGCCACCCGCTGGAGATGTCAACGGATGGCGATTACTGATCAAGCTCGGGTAAAATCAGATTTTTGACCAACTAATGAGACAGCCAGACACGCGGAGTGATCCTTCTAACCACCTTCTTTTTAGCACCCCAATCCCTGAAACAGCAAATGTGCGCATAAGCCAGGCGAATATCATTGAACAAAATGGACGACAAATGTTACTCGGAAATACGGCCGAGAACGGGAAACTTACTGCTAACGAGGGATCACTCGGCATTCTGTTTAAAGTCACTCACTTACAGGAGCACGAGAAGATCAATCTTCTGCGGAATATAAAAGCCAGTTACGTTGGCAGTACTGTCAACGATTTATCGTGCTTTGATTAGAGGTCAGTACTTTTTGACGTTGTGCAGTATTTATAGTTTTTCAGAAACTACTCACCTGAAAATGACGAAAACTGAGAAGAAAGCCGACTTCTCTCAACGAAACTGATTTGTACATATGAATGGACGTAATTTTGATATATGATGTTGTCCCCTACTACGTCCTCAACTAAAATAACTAATGCAGTTTGGGACACTCAAACCACCTTCTAAATGTTTTATATTTCTAACACTCAACTGCCTGAATGTTCATTTACTGTGTTCACACGAATATGATAGAAAAACTTTTTGTCTCAATTTCACCTGGGTTGAATCCAGAGAAGCCTGTATCTGTAACTCACGAGACAAAACAAGCTGATTCTATCATAATTATAGTGAAACGAAACCAAACCTAAACGAGAGTTCATCTATAATAGAAAAATGACTGAAATGTTTTTCTGCCTATAAATGAACCCAAAGTAAGCTGTATATATGTTAAACGACACTAAAAAAGTCCGTGCTTCGCCGTCTATTCCAGCAAAAAATTTTATATTTTCATGCCACAACACTAATAACATTTGCCAAACATGAATGTGTTCCATACCCTGGGATTGAAGAGCCTTGGGTTCATTCTGGCGTGTTTCGTGACCATGAGATGAATTTTACAGCATGAGCCATGTAAAATTTAGCGCGGAAAACTCTAACACTAACTAGAAAACTGATCAAATAAACGAATCTATATCCGTGTCAAGTGAAACCACATGTGTCTAAAATTATTATTATGCACTCTCCCCCTGCCACCGCGGAAGAGTCAAGTCTAGAAAAAATCATCGAATTTTTAGAACATTTTTGGGAAAATAAGCAGAACTGATTCGATGTGTTGTGACTCGCATAGGACATTGTTAACCGCGGTTTTAACCGTGGTTAGGCCATCTCAAATTGCCATTTTCACACACCACATAGACAGAGTTGATCGTGACAGCATTTTCCAATTAAAACGGAACAGTCCGTATCCGTTAATGTTTAATTTACGTTCAATTTTGGACAATGGGATTTTATGGATGTGAATTTAAACTTCTGAATTTAAACTTCAGGCGCAATCGCCACAGTCGAGCAGCACTGCGAAAAGTAGAATGGTAACCAGCCATCACCTTCGCCCAAGTGATGGGCATCTTTGCTGGTACCGCGTGGTGCTTTGTCCCACTCAATATGCTGCCATATGTTATTGCCTTGATCTGATGTTTCGAACACGCGGAATGCCATCTGATCACGTATGTTATTTGACCAGCTCTGATTCTGGCAATTCCCGGATTTCGGTTCTGCACAATCATCTGCATTGTCTGCCCATGTACCTTCCTTTTGACAAACTGTTAGCAGCATGTGCGTTCTTTTTCCATCTTAATGCTGAGTTATTTCCTGAATATTGCACAAATATTGTACTAACACAGTTGCTCGCTGATACTGTTACGCCACATGCTCTGCATTACATCTGCCTTGCCACATGGATTTGCCAGTCCGCATTTTGTCGAGTAGTCTGCAACCCAGTTTGGGTTTCCCATACTGTCACTTCCAAGTTGACACTGACCAGCGTTACCTTTGGTACAGTCACATACATTGTTGTTATTGTCAGTTTTTCCATGACAACAGCGGTTTCTATTTGCGTTGCAGCAGTCTATTAATTTTTTGAGTGAATACGAAACACAAAGAAATCCGACCGGGATGTGGTGTATAGTCAAACGCAGGTTCAAGGTGAGATATGTCCCACTTGATATGTCGCCAATCGGGTGACGCTTCCTGTGCAATTGAGATGTCTACCTCAATTCCTCTGATGATCATGCCCTTGTTTTTACAAGGTTGCTGGCTTTCATCCAGTAACGACGTACCGGGTTTCTTATACACATCCTTTATCCAGTATGGCGTGTCCGTTTCCGCCTAAAAATGGATTTAAAACTTGTTATTTTACTTGTCGTGTGAAGGATGACGCTTACCTGGATGTGATCGTACCACCACACATTACCATCTGTATCCGGTTTATGGTCACCCTCGGCAGCACAAAAAACAAGAGTCACGTAATTGTTCGATTCATCCAACTCAACATTGCCTTTAAAATAGTTGTTCATAGTTTCGGCACACTCATCTATCGTGCCACAGTATGGAGATCCAAGATCCATAATAAGATTGGCTGCGGTTTCGAACCCTTGCTCCCAGCCTGAGTATGGGCCCACTTGGTCAAATAATGTGCCATAATCGGCGGCCAAACTGAAATCGTTACTCTGACCTTTCAAAAAGGAGAACTTACGCCACTGGCAAGAAAACTCCGAACAACATACTAATGGGCGAAATCTGACACGTTCTATTTTACAGTTATACAGCATCTGGTCGCTTCCCACCAAACTCAAAATCGGAATAAATCGTTTTAGCTCGTGCTCTCCCGTGAAAAGGATCACATTTTATAATCGCGCCATTATAAGAAAAGGGTTAAGGAGAGCGAGGTGACCTTGGTTTCTCGTGCCACACCACAGTAAAATGGATAATTAAGTCGATGCTGGAATAATGAGTGTCATTAAACCTGACTTATTACTTGGTTTTTCGCCACGCCACTCGATGCCGCCGCCAAAATGGGTTAAGTAAAACACTCGTTGAGCCGACAAAGAATATGGTATCTGGCCTGAAGTTGAAACGAAAAAACATTTCCACAACTCAATTCAAAATGGTGTTAGCCATAAAATTGCCATAAAGATCTGATTTGGCGCGTCTCGCGCGTGCTCTTGCGAGCGTGTGTGTATGTGTGTGTACAGTCAATTAGGTTAATCTAAAGCCTCACTTTCTAAATCGAGTTCATCAAAACCGTATCTCCCAATTATAATGTCACACAATCGTCAAGTCCATTGGTCGATAACAAGCACGTGGAGCATTTCCAACTCTAAATTGATGTGAATTCATGAAACAAAACATTCTAGAACATGAATCGACCTCGACTTCGCTTGTTGACCTTGGCAATCTTCAGTTTAAACTTCGACTAAAAAAATGAGCTACGGTTCAGAAAAAGTGTCCGGCATTATTCCCGCCGTCGAGGTGCCCGAGACGCAGGAGGCTCAATATATTAGCAACTTCAGGTTAGTTAGCTTATTTTCGACTTAGTCGGTAACAGTTTGACTCAATTCAAGACCCGAGGCCAAGAAGGAGTACACGACAAATAAGCAAGCGACAAAAACAATGGGTCGTGCGACGGTGAACACGCACGATCCGAACGAGTTCCTGCGCCGGACACGACGCGATGAACTAGCCACATGTGAAGAGAAAACATTCAAGGGATTGAGGTCGACACCAAATTTCTAATCTTTGCGACAGTAATTACTTATGTCTAGCTAATGTCTAATTGTCAAGGGCATAATGATAATTATGTTCCATTCCGGTTTTTGTCCGTCTATGACCTCTTACGTCAGTACACCGATCGTAACAAGGCGCCACTACCCGACTTCAAAAATATCGAATATAAACCATCTGTCTCGTCAAAGGACTTTATTAAAAAGGTGAGCATTAACCATGATCAACTCATAGTCATCATCTACCTTTAGAATGCAATCAATGTCATTAAATCAAGCGCAAAAAAGGGCGACCCGAAATTTGTCGACACAGTCGGCGGTAACAGTTCCCCACTGAAGCCATCTGGTTTAGTTCCAAATGTAAGTTAGAAGGGCACACTAAACGTATCTGAACTTTCGTCTTCAGTACATCAACAAAACAAATTATGGCAAACTGCCACAGTATTTGGTCCAACGCCGAGAGAGTGACAAAAAGTACAAAGCCGAGTATAATAAGCATGTGTCACAGCACCACGAGGAAAACGCAGTCAAAAAAATGTCTCAAGAGGAACGCGATCGAATCATTACCGGTTTGAAGGCGAACTGGGAGGAGTTGCACCATCAGTACCAAGGCTTGAGCGTCGTCACCGATACAGGCACATGTGGTTTTTAATTATTCTCGAATATATTTAGTCTTTTGGCTTACTGAAGATAAGTTTTCAAACCACAAACAAGTCCCAAAGAAGTATCGCAAGGAACGCATGGAGGCTGAGATGAAGCAGCTCGAGCTTGACATTGAAATGATTGAGAAAAACGACGAAATTTATGTTGCTGAAAACTTTTAAATAAAACTAAGTGTATCTGTCCATTCATGGTTTGTTTTAATGTTGCAATTTTCGTAGCATTTGAGCTGAGCCCAGTCCGTTAACCCAAATTATCGAACTAATCAATGTGGTTTTGGCTTCTCTTATTTCGACAAAAAACGCACACAATTTGGATCATTAGGCGCCCAGGCCAATGACCCAATGGGGGTGGCGGCAAATGGTCATGCCGGATTTAAGTTCTTCTTCTGTTTCGTTCAATCAAACATCATTCAAGGCGTTCAGGTCTGGTTCATTCATGATGAATTATTGCTGGAATGAAGTCAAAATTAAGTATGAAATTTTGAGCAAGACAACAACGTGTTCACATTTGACTTTTTGAGTTGGATTGATTTTGAACCCTGATTCTAACTTTAAAGAATTGTTTTAGCTGGAAACTTACCGTCACTTTGGTAGTTCCAAATGAAATTGTTCGCCAATGTTAAACTGTAGACGTTTACGTGAAGTGAGATTACGTGATGTGACATACATAACGAGATGTTGTTAGAATTTAGATCAAATAACGGCTTAGTTACCCGCACTCGAACTCAGGCACACAAGAATGAGAAAATTTGATTTTATTGTGCTCGGCGGCGGCATCAACGGATCCTGCGCGGCCCTGGCCCTTGTTCGTCGCGGACTCAATGTGGCATTAATTGAACAGTTCACCCCTGGTCACGAACGTGGCAGTTCACATGGACAGGGGCGCATATGTCGTCACCTCTACCGTAAGCATACATACGCTCAATTAATGCCATCGGCGTACAAGGCATGGGCGTGGCTCGAAGAACAATCGGGAAAGCATTTGTTCCAGCCATCGGGAATAATGAACATCAGTGCGGCTGATGATGGTTCGTGTGATGAAATTGTTGATATACTTGACAATATGAACATCCCATGCAAGAAACTCAATGCCACTGAAGGACGCAAATTGTATCCAATGGACATTAAAGACGACGAAGGTCTCGTCATTGAAAAGTCAGCCGGAGTCTTGTTCGCCAGTACTTGCGTTACCACAGGTATATCATCCAATAATTCGTTTTGCATCTACGTTTTTTAGTTCGCGAGACATTTGAAAAGCTCGGTGGCACATTTATCTCAAGCACAAAAATTGCCAACATATCATCTGGGGACGAGGTGACCTTGACCGATATTAATGGATCAGCGTTTCAATGTCAAAAATTGATAATGACTTGTGGCTCCTGGGCAAAAAGTCTCTTGGCAACATTGGGTCTGGATTTGCCGCTCCTGCCTATTAGGGTTGACGTGCCCTATTGGAAGATAAAAGATGCTTACAAAGATGCGTACAATATTGAGCGTTTTCCAGCTGGCATTTATGACAAGGGTCCCCCTCAAAACACAGTCAAGTCTGAGGACAGTGAACAGTTCCACGTCTACTGGACGCCTGAAAAAGAGTACCCAGGTCTTATGAAGATTGCCTTCCACGGTAGTTTTGGTGGTGAAATAAATCCAGATTGTCGCGATCTCGATCAAGCAGAAGGTTCAAAAAAAGTCTTGAAACTGGTCCAGACGTTTGTGGAACGTTACTTTCCCGGTCTGGAATACGAAAATGGCCCTGCTGTGCTCGAATCATGCATTTATACGGTACCGTTTAATTTGTTGAACAAAGCACTGATTGAACATTCCCCCTAAGTCAACTCCTGATGATGACTTCATACTCGATAAGCATCCAAGTATGCCAAA
>SCLD01062682.1:0-15673 GCA_004367895.1 Oikopleura longicauda | reverse complement strand
AAGGAAAGATAATTTCGATGCGTTTATAAAGAGAATAACGCGTTTTATATTTTCGAAAACAAGTTATGGCGCGTGGATAGATAGCCTCACTCTGCTTCACTTTGTCGCCCTGGGCTAATTTCTCTCTTCCAATATTAATTTTTGCTTTCTTTCTCCACTAACCTGGTCTCTCTTCAAAACGTATAATTCTTTCGCCTTTTACTAAAGAATTCCGTGGAGAGGGACACTCTTATGAGTCTTTGAATTTTTCTGGAGCCACTATTGTGGCAGTTTATTAAATTGGACCTGGAAGGGACACTGGTCTGCGGGGCCCGATTTGGCTTACTCATGCCGTCGACAGTACTAGTTATACTGTATTACAGATTCCGTTGATGATAAAACATAGTCGTACTCCAACCAGGCCAGCTTAACTCTATAATTTAGCCATGTTCCCACAGCCATAAATCCATAATGAAAATTGTTCAAAAACTTTCAACTTGAAATAAACAAGGTTACAGAACGACCATTTTGACCTATTTTGGCACCTCAAAAACTTATCTTGTGCTAAAACTTTGTCTGTTATTGGCGATATTAGTACAAACGTTGAATGGCATCGTCAAATTAAATTAATTAAATAAATAAGCTAATGAAATAAGTTATGAAAAATTCGACAAATTGTTTGCGTGCGACCAAGAGTAATTTCGAGTAATCAGTTATTCTGCTGTTGATCCCGTAAAACCCCGCCAATTCTAAGTTAATAAAAGTTACAGAGAAATAAACGGATTTGTAGTAACACAATGGGATGTCCAGTCTGTGAAGGGCGGCTTGATGGTGGAAGAAAAGCTTCTAGAGACTACAGGAAAGGGTAAAAACTGCGTTCAACGAACTCCGGGTAAAATCCTGTGTGTTTGGAACGAATTGTTACCCAGTTGAAAAGCGAAATTGAGAAAAATCTAAAATTCACAATTGAACAGAACATAGTTGAAATAAATCGGTTAAAAGCTTTGGTTGATGAAGCGAATAACAAACAAAAAAAGGAACAGTTCATGCTGTGTCCGTTCGGCTGGTTCGTTCGGCATTACGCTTTATCAGACATTTGTGTTCGCTTCAGTGGTTTTCATTTGTCATGTGAATAAATGCCATGATGTACATTGTACAGTATTATTAGTCTCGAACTGATAAAAAAAGTACCAGACGGAAATAGACTCAAAACAGATTAAAATAGACGAGCTGGAGCTTCGATTAGGTCTATCTGAAATCAGGTAATCATGTCAATGGTCAAGGTCATTCTCCATCACATTCTCAAGTCTTATTTTTCCCGAGTTGACCTCAACCTGACCCTTATTTGCCCTTGACTCAACATTAAATTCATAAAGTTTAACGGACGAAGAAAAATTGAACAAAATTTCGTCGCTGGAGAAAAGAATAAAAACGTTTGTAGTCGAAAATATTCAGCTGAAAAAGAAAAATGAACAGATAAAGACTGCAATGTTGAAGCAACGGGAAATACTAATAGGAAATTGGATTTTCAAAATTTCAAAGCTATGCAGCATATGCGTGAATTTTTTAGCATCACCCACGCATTATAAAAGATTTTTGGAAAATGCCAAAATCGAATTCCCAGGGAATCGGACAAAAAATTGGATATCTTTAGAACCAGCACGATTCACTGAGTCATTTCCCATTTTTTTGAAATCAAAAAATCGCTCACCCAAAAAAGTAATGACGATTCCTAATCCCGGAATTCAACCTAGCTATGCTTTCACTTGGCAATTAATTAAAACGATTCCTAACGCCGGGTGTACTCAGCAAACAGATATCCAAAAAACGACTCTACCTTTTTTATTTCGCATCTTTTAGTGATACAAACAAAATTCGGAAATCAAAATTAAGCACATCGGACTTTGGCCGGAAATTCAAAGTTTTGATGGCGCGGATACCACTTTAGTTCCCGAAAAAATATCTTATAAAAATATCGAATTTTAGGTGTGTACAGTAATGGTTATACTAACTGCATATTTTTTCATATGACCCATATCATATGGGCCATATGATATGGCACCACCTTTACTTTTCAAATGCCAGTTAGCTGGCGTAATGTTTGAACTTATCTGTATCTTTGCCAGTTCATGAAATTGATTTCCATTTTATGAGGCATTGATTTGTTTAGTTTTTTTTGATGTAAACATTGGTTTTCTGAGCAATAATAAATTGGCCTAAGAACGAGCGTTGTTTGTAATATACCGGTCACCGGTGAATGATGATCCCGTAGTTATTTATTTTAGAAAGGGATGAATCAAGGTGGTTGATAGGCCCATAAATCTTGAACTCCAAACTGATTTTGTTAGCATGAGTAAACTATTTTTTATTCGCCTTTTATCGACTTCTCTTATTGGGGGCCCGGATTGAACTCGATTTTGACACGATCTACGCATTTATTTATTCTGCTTTACGATAATCCATGTTATAAGACTTCAAAGATAAAAATACCAAACTTCGGTCAAAAAATGACGAATTGACAAGAGACAATCAAGTTCTCTCAAAGCACTACACAGAAAAGAAAGCTTTTATTGAGGAAATTCAGGCAAAGGTTTGATTTTGACATTGTGTTTTGATTTTTAATATCCCGTCAAGTTCATTCTATATTGATACTAAACGATTTATTTTAGGAAGCCTCAGTTAAAGAAGCGAATAAAAGAGAGTCTAAGAAATGCCTCGAAATAGCCCTTGAAGCAAAGAAATTGAAAGACTGGTTAAAGACCGAAAGACTATATAGAAAAGCATCCAAACTAGACTTCGATATTAATTTGGCTCAACTGTTAACAGAGCTTGAAGACGCAAAGAACGCCGAAGAGGAAGAGCTAAAAGCTAAACTCAAAGCTGAAGAAGATCGAAAAAGGGCTGAAGCCATAACTAAAGCAAAACAAATGCAAGACGAAGAAATGAAGAGGCGACAAGACCGCAAGGACCATGGAGAAGCTGGTGATGAAATTGACCGAATTCTAAATATTGTCAAAAATTATGATTCGGTTAAACAGGACCGAACTTTAGCTTTTCTAGTAATGAAGCTGGATAGAAGTCTTGATGCCGAAAGTGCCAAAACTGAGTTGAAAAAAAACTTTGTAAAATTATCTCGATTATTGCATCCAGACAAATGCCCACTAGGTAATGCTAAGGCCGCATTCCAGGCTATCGAAGCATCAAACCGAAAACTGAAAGAACATTTCGACGATCCTGCAAAATCACCTTTCAAGGAACCACCACAGCGGAATTGCAATTATAAGCCGCGGAATTATGAGTCATATAAACAAAATGGTGGTGGCCCTGGTGCTTATAGCGGAGTGTGGACACCTCCGAAAACCTTCAATACATCTCCCTCTACTGGATGGAGGTACAAACAAAAAATGAGACAACAAGCAACCGAAGACTGGGCAAATAAATCTTTCAATAATCAAAACAATCATCAACAGAATAAGCAACAGCAACAAAAAGAATATTATCGCTCTTTCAATCCGCCTAATCCCCCGGGGACAACGTGGACGACAGGGTCACCGAAATTTGCGTCAACAACAAACACCGGACCATCAACCCCCAACGGATTCCATCAACCCAAACCCCAAAATTCAACAGATAACTGGTTTCGAGATAGATTCGATAATTTTGATTAAGTTCAATCCTTTCATTGTGCCCACGCAAAATGACCTACGCATTGTGCCTTAGTTTACCATTTATTTTCTTGAACATTCTTCAATTAATCATTTGTAAAGTCAGAAACAATGATGTTTTCAAAGTAAATTTGAGTTGAAATCAACGTTTCGAATGAATGAATGAATTTCAGACTTTACTGTGCTCGTTAAAATAAAGTCTTCTACTGCCAAAAGTCTGCTTTTCTTCGTACTCATGGTCACTGTGACGAAATTTCAGTTGCCCCAGAAAATTTGTTGTTTACATAATGTAAAGGACCGTCTTATAGAATTTGAAAAATAAAATAAAACCCTTGTAGGTTCAGGTATTCTGAAGGCTGGAGAATACGCTGGAAAATACGCAGATTATGCAACTCGGGCACATACATTTCTGCAATTAAAGCATTAAGTTATACTAAAACTTTATTATATTTGAATTTTAATATTTTATATCCAAATGTTAAAAATTGTTATTTTCACGTAATATAGCCGTAAATAAAAAACTAAAGTCACGTACTAGATCCGAACTCGTCTATCTGCACCGTGCTCAAATCGTGAGGCCAACCATTTAACCATAAATTGTGTGACCACCTGTGATTTGCAAGTTGTGTATGCGCGCTTTGTATACAAAACAATTATAATGTTGGGAAGTGGGAGTTTTTGTTTTTTAGAAATGAAAATTGATTTTTAGACTTTGATTCTTGACTCGGATTGAGGTCTGGAAATCATTTTCAATATTTAGCTTAAATACTGGTAAAATCTGGATATTTAATTTCAAAATTCGTTGTTTGCTAAACAAAACATATTTGTGCGGTCTTTATGGTCATTGCGACCATGTTTGGCTTCGCAATCAGCTGACTCTGCTGGGCCAAAGTTCGACCGAGCGTCCAAGGAACGATGTTTCACTTGAGAATGAGGTCAGAAGAAAGATTGGTTGAATAGAAAGAGCAAATCTAGTTACCTCCGAAATCCGAATTTAATTAAGAAGATCTACAAGAAGAAATTTGCCATTTATTGAACCATCTGATCATTAAAATCACGTTTGGTGCCATGCTAAGATGCCAAAACGGATGATTTGTCATTTTTGTGGCACCGCTAAACAAAGTTTTGTCCGCTGGAAAATTTTTCTCGGCGATGATTGTGCGAAAGAATTTTTGGGTTGATGAATTTAATTGTCGGCCACCAAGTGTACACTATTGTGGCAAGTTACCAAGTCATTTTAACAATGTTACCAACTTTAATAACCAATGTTGGTAACCAAGTTCGACTAAATTCAATTTCACGCAATTACAGTCGGACAGAATTAACTACATAACGTAATACATATATTGTACTGGAAATAGATGGTGAGACAATAATGGATCCGTAATGGGCGTGAAATTCATTTATTTTGAATTCCAGAAGGACTTTGAGATTTTATAGCCATTTATACAGTCTTGAAAGACTTTGGCATTTATCGACGACGTTATACTGTAGTCATAATTAGGGATCAAACTCAAATCTTTATCAGAGCCAGATCATCAGAAGATAATCAGAGACAACGTCACGTCGTCTTTTGGATTTCAAAATGTGTCAAACATTGAAAGGCTTTTTGCTTGATGATGATTCTAGATTAAAGATGAAGTGAGCCGTGTACAGATGATCTATTAATGGTCAAATAAGATGCCCGGTTCATTTTTGCATCAGTCGAAGTTTTAATCGTAAAGATATTGTAACAATTGACAAACTTTACATTCATATTATGTGCAAGTTCATGACCAAATGGGCCACTCTACACATAAGAGAGAAAGAGGAGGACACCTCTCCGAATATACAATATAGAGGGCGCCATTCACCCAAGCCCTGATATTTTAAAGCTTTAGTATCGATATCTGTTATCAATGCGTGTCATCATATCGCTTAACGAAAAGACGCTTAGATTGATAATTATTTATCAGTCTTCAGAGAACCCTACTAATGATTCGCTCAGCTGTTAATCAGATGATCGATGCCACATTAAATAAGATACGAAGGTTGAAAGTTTAGCCGCAACGTAATGCTGTGAAAAGTCGATCCTCCAAATCGATGGAACGTACCACCAATACTAACTAAATTTCGATCACATGAATAGTCGCATGGCTGAATTAAAGAGTCACGTGATAAGATCAAATAAACTCTAACTCTGACTGAACTAATGGAATAAATGTTCGATTTGGGCTCATAATTTATTCATGCCGTTAAGAACACATTCTTGATGAAATCAGCTTGGCGTTAGTCGTAAAATTAATAACGGTTATTGACTGGTCTTGACCGGTTAGATATAAATTTGAGTGACGCTATCACCGGGAAAAATACGTACTGTATCCATAATCCGGAATCCCACCATCTAGTTGGTGGCTAAATTAAAATTAACAACAAAACACCCTAATTTTCAATTTGCTCTAGGTGGGGATCTAAATAAGTCACGCAGTATTAACGCACCTAGATGAATGCTAGCTTTATTGGTTTCTACTATTGAAACTGAGTAAACGACACGCTGACCTAGATGTAGCCACCAAGCAAATAAAAATTCGTATTAAATGATCGATTGCATTTTGTATTTACAGTAGGAAGACTTTAGAGCAGTGTAAAATCAGCTGATTTAAAAATGGCACTCAGCCTACACAGATTCAAAGATCCACGGCAACAGTGGAACCTAAACAAGAATATGTGTAGGCGTTTACAGTCAAAAAGTTCGAAACCAAAACTAGAATCAATAAATAAAGTGTTTCCGAATGGAAATAATTTTAGGATTGGATAGGACTCGGACAAATAAAAAAGGTACACACGCCATTATAATGTCAATATTTTATGCCATCATCTTGACATCATTATAGCGGCATTGTGTACGGAAAGGGTTGAAAATGAGTACAGTTTGTTACAAGCACTGTACGTTTATGTCCGAAATTGGAACTAAAATGGACTGTATGGACGGCAAAAATGTCCTCAAATAGGACGGCAAGTTGAATTTTTGAATTCATGGAGTTCTGGGCATTTGTAGAATGTGTATGATTCATGAATATGACTCATAGTCTATGAGTAATTGTTGAAATCATTCATCGATGGCTAATAAATCAGATTTACTATCCACAGCTCGATTTTTGGTCGATGTCGATTTCTCGCTCAAGGTTGGTGAAGGAGGAAGACTCGAAGACGATGAATCATCACTAATGATATCATCAGTTGGAATCACACTTGACTGAGTCGACGGTAACTCTGTTGTAACATCTCTTTCTACTTCGACCATAATTCTGTTTTCACCAGGTGTCGCTATGGAAATTGGTCGCGAGGGGGCTTTTTGATACGATGGCGGTTGCGATGATGATGTCAGAGGTAGTGATGCCGATTTTAATGGATTCACAATACCATTTTTGATAATATTCCCGGATCTATCAGCATAAACATATCCCATATTGCGACCGCGACGCCTTTCGAATTTTTCACAACTTGGATGTCGCGGCTGGATATCACCATTGCGATACATTGTGAATAAAACTTCTTCTTCAATTGATCCATCTTCGGAAAGGATCCTTATATGACCGGATCCATAATGAGAATATCCATATTTCTTGTAAAAACATATCCCTGCACCAATAATTGAAATCGCAACCAAGATACAACTACTTGCAATTGCCATTAGGACAAGTCTAAAAAATAAAATTAGGGTGCTGAAAGGGCAATCAAAGTATACGGGTCCCCAGGGTTTAAGCAATTTTGCCCAAAGCTATAAATAGAATTCGATCGAAATTGGGACTCGTTGGGTGGTTACGAATTTTTTTTGTAAATAAAGTGCGTGAAAATTATAAAAACTTTACATGTAAAAGTGTAACCAGATTTATATGCGAAGTGCCGATGTGTAACCAAAATCGTCTATATTCGGGTCGCCAAAGATGTCACATGGTTAAAAAACAGCTATTTCAATTTAATAGGAATCTAGTAGATTCTCAATGTGTATATGTTAAGTTGTATAAGGATATTGAAGTCATAAAGGAAAGTTGTACATGATGACTAGCCATGGATTTCCTCTTTAAAATTCTCTAATAAAAAGTCATGCGTCACTTTATATGGACTAGAGCCATGTGTTGTTTCGAAATTGACCTCACACGACCGGTTGGGACCTCGATGTCTTTATTTAGAATTGATAAAGTCATATTAAACATTCCAACCTTGAGCTCAATTACTCAATCTGACAAAATATCAAAATGAAGTACAGTTTTGAAGTTAACTCTCGGTCTTGTGGTCAAGTTCAGTTGGTCATATCAACTGAATGGAATGGGTTTTAATATTGATTCAAATGTAGACAGAGTTTCAGGAAAAAATTATATCAATACATATGGTATGGTCTTGTGATCATATTTGTCTGCCTTTAATGACTTATAATCCACTCTATAATCAATACACGAAAAACGTTCTGAAGTTATGCCATTTTTATACCCCGATAATTTCTACACTAATGAATCAATCGTATTATCAACAAAGGAACTGTATGTTCCAGAATGTTCAAATTATTCTAGAAATTACCTTGATAGGATGTTAACCACCCCACTATGGAATTCAAAGAATTTTGAATTTTAACAAAACGCTAGGTTTACCTCCAAGTAGTTCACAACAAATCCGTCCTTGAGCCCCAAGTTGTCAATGTTCAAAATACAAAATCATTGTCAAATCAGATCACTTGACGTGATTTTAACATTCGACATGTTAACACTTGACCAAAGTGACTTGGGCAATGACGCGGTTAATTAAAATGGCTTTTTTTCTGAAGAAATGGCTTTAGATCAACTTGAGATCAAGTTTTTAGACGAGGATATACTATTTATTACTAAGATGGCAACGTTTGTTTCCAAAACTGTAAAAGTGTAAAGGAGTGGAGAATGTTGATATACGAACAACACCTAACCGAAATCTAAAAAACTCGCAAACATACACCGTAGTGCGGGTAAACCTGGGCCAAAAGGGCAAATATTAACATTTGTGCAACCATCCGACTATTCGTCGACGGTCGTACCTGCCGTAGGTTCGTTTTTCTTTCAGCTGGGGTCACAAAGATTTTCAACTTCTATTGAAAACCGGAATGAATCATCGCACTATGATGTCCCACCGAGAAATTCAAACCTGTCTTCCCGCCTACACCCACGTGGTAACTAATCTTCCGACCACCTCAACCGTCACCTGTCGGCGATAAGATCTGTTCGCCTGGGAGGTTCGATCTCTCCACCCGGATCCAAGCCGCATTAACCAGTTTATCGATCGAACCAATTTTATATATAGCCAAGACCGAGCTAATGATGATGTCATCATCACGTCGAAAATGCATGGAACGTATGGGGGGTTACGATTCGAACTTACTTTGGTCTGTCGGTATCTTCTTCAATAATGGTAGTTTTTTCAATTTCTCTAGTTATATCACCGCTAATTTCAATAACTTCTTCAGAAATAATCTCTAGATCGGCTTCTTTTGGGATAACAATTGTTATGTCCGATGACGTCACCATCGGCGTCACAATTGATTGTGACGATGACTCATTTGTAATGTCAGGTGTCACGATCTTTTCTGTCGGGAAACGAGCCTTTGCATCTTCTGTTGGTAAAGCTTCTAATCCATAAAGATTCCATAAAATAAAAATAAAAGTCTGCATTATTTATTTATCTCAATATTGTTTTCGTAATTTATTTTTCGAATTTTTCTCTAATTTTGTTTTTTTGTTAAATACGTGACATTGAAAAGACCTTTTCTCGTTTTGTTCTTTTTGTTGAAAAAAAGAATTCAATGAGACGCGCTCTCTCATTTCGCCTCGAGTCAAATGAGCTCTTGGGCGACACATAATAGAGTGGTCGCATCCAGAGAGACTATTTCTTTCTCAAGTGAGTTTCCCTCGAAAGTGTTTCTTCTTCACACCAAGATGTGTTCGCTGGTCAATTAAATTGTTCACTGTAAATGCTTATGTTGTTTCTTAATATTCAGGGAAAATACTGGCTGATGATTGGCTCATTGATGATATTCTGAAAGCTAGTCGCAGTAATCGACCAGATAAGTAGGTAAAAAGCAAGATTACCATGGTAGACACTCATTATCAAGGTAGACGGTCATTATCAAAACTTTTGTAAAAACATTTTTTAAACTATTTAATCTCAATGCCTGAAAAGTGGCATTTTTAGATATTCGTGTAACAGAAATGCTTGTTTAAAAGATATGATTCATAGAATCATACCCTCTGGGACAGAAATGTTTCGTGAAAAATCGGTCACGGTCGAGTGATTTTCTTTTTGGCCATTCAGCACGAATTCGGGTCCATACCTGTACTGAGATATCTGTTCCGAACATATGCTTCATATCGAAAATATTCCTAAGATCCTAACCAAGGTTTTAAAACACATATCTCACAAGAGACTGAACTCACACTACTGTTGATGAATTCATTTTAATACATGTATAAAGTGGAGTTCGTGGTGGTTCGTGAACGCTCTATTTTTACTATTTTTTCGGACCATTTGCACAGAATCAGCACGACACCATTTTATTAAGTTTATTCGATTTAAATATATTTTTCAAATTCATTTCTTTAATATGCAGCTGGTAAAACGGCTCCAAGGATCATCATAAATGGTCCAAAAGCAGGTTTGTGACCTAAAACAACCCATTTTTAATCAATTAACCTTGGTTTATCACCCATAATTGTTTGTTTGTTAGAATTACGAATGATAGCAACATAATAAACTAATAAAAGCCTTTGAAACCTATTTTCTAGTACAAAAACATTAAAAAAATGACCTGATTACGAATTCGTGGTATTGACCGTTAGATTTCTAATTTACATTTCCAATTGCCCAGATCGCCGGATGATCGGCCATCCGCTGATTTTGTCCTGGCGCGCCATGACGGATTTGGACGATTTTTGTCCAGATGAATGGCCGAAGGAGTGACCGAGGGATTGATTTGAGGAAATTATAAAACATTTAAGCTCTAGTTAATTTTAACAAACATCCTATCTAAATCCGAATTCAGTGATTCATAGCGTCAACCGTCAAAAACCCGTTCGGTGAGAATGATTTTGATTCACCATAATGGTCCGTAAGGGTTTAGCCCATTTCAAAGATCTAAAAAAAGTCGATTAAACAGATTCTAGATAGAGATTTGAATGCAAGTCATGTGACCATCTGCCGTCAAGAATCTGTAATCGTTTTTAAAGATCAAAATTGATACATCATAGATACTTAATCTTTATAGATTTGAAAGTGATCCAGATACCACACCTTGCCGGGTCAGCTCCATTCATACTTTTGATTTGATTTCAAATCACCCGCTGTGTATTCAATCACAAAGTCAAGCCAAGTTTCAATACCTCGATCGAAACCGCTAGCAAATTGGCAGGTTAATCTTTACCGAAAGAGCTGATTGAACGAGTAACTCAAACCAGATAGCAAAAGTGTTCCGTTACCGGATTTTTTGTTAATTAAAGATGGAGATTATTTCATGACTCGGGCCATGAGCTTTTAAGTATACCGTTACTATTTAAAAATTCTTCGCAATTTCAGAAATTTATTTACCCCACCCAAAATTGCAAACTTACTTCGTATGCACCCTAATTTGGAACTGACTCTAACCTTGATTGCCTTAATTAGACGAATATATGATCCAGATTCGAACTTGAACTTCTGAGTTAAGCTAATTTATCTGGCTCGACCTATTCATAAATGATTTCTGAAGTCGAAATCGTCTGTCAATTCGGACTTTATTAATAGACGACCTCAAGATGACCAAATCTATCACTGAAAATAGCCATTATAGGCGTTACTAATTTGATGATTTTGAGCCAAAAATAATAATCATCTCACAGTTGTATGGCAGTATGCCTATATATAATCACCATATATTCAGAGTCATGCTTTGATCAACATATACTTAGAGCCCCTGATTTGCATTATTGAAGTGTGAAAAGGGCTTGGAATGGCTTAAAATGGCCTAAAGGGTAATTTAACTGAATTTAAGGTGACGTTGGTGACGCTCAACTGAATTCAACAGTTTTAAACTGGCCCTGTATTTCCTTGTCACCTTTTTATTGCCAATTAAATTCATTGAGCTTGAAACTAAGCAGCAGGCTCAAACTGATTCCCCATTTATACCTTTCACTACATTCAAAACATACCACGTGACTTGTCTTGGTATCCTTAGACTCATATGTTTCGGATTTTTCTATGGAAAAGGACTTCCAATAAATTGTAATTTATTAGTAATTTTCGCCGGAATTTCATTATGGTCTATGTATCCTTAACCAAGTCAATTTCAGCGAAAAACGGAAAAGTGAGATAATCCATAAAAAATGTAGATTTAATGTTCTCGATATATCTGAAAACAAATGACATATGTCGGAAGACGCGAACTCTCATAAATATTTAACCAATCATAAAGCATTATTGTCATGAAACAACGAACTTGAAGGACTGAAAATGGCATTCGTCTATCAGACTTTATCGCATTATCATATTAGCCTCAAAAAGTCAACTACAGAATTGATAAAAGAAGAGAATTTCATAAGCTCTCAGAAGGGTTTTCAAATTAATTTGTAACTCCTTCATTTCAAAACCTGGAAGGGAATTTCCAAATAGATTTTGACTATTTAGTTACGCAATTGTCCGATAATAATCGTAACAAATTATTTCGTTTTTCCATCGATACTAATCATACCGCTGGATGATCAATATCATGCATCATCTCGTAACAGGTTACGTCCGAAAAAATATAGTCTTTAGTATTTGAATTCAAGTGGCTAGACATTTTTCATTAGCCTCCATATCATATGGACCATATGATACGTTTAATAAATGTCATTTATATCAAGTCTAAATTAGACTCGGCTCTAGAACCAGCTGGTGATTTTTTTTTTGAATTTGTAGGCATCATTTTTAGACGATGATAAAAATTTTACGGCCCAAGCTTAAATTTCCGTCCGTCGAGGCCTGGTCCAGAGGGAGTTCAGGGAGTTCAGGCCTTGAACTTCAAAAGGCAGTTTATGATTGCTCATTTTGTCGACACCATCCAATTTGGACATGACATAAGCTTTTCCTATTGGCATACCCAACGGTTAACTAATTTAAGTTGATTGAACTTCTAATGATTTATACCAGTCGAAACTTGTTAAAACTTGGAGTAATCATTAATTATTTAATATAAACGAGTCATATTATATGACAAGGTTGAAAGTTTAAAATGGTAGAGTTCTGTTGAACACGTGACTATCTCTTAAGAATAAATTAGTTATAAGATTAATTGAAAAGTAAAAAAAGTTACTGAGCCCATGGGATTACTACTAATTGTTGAAAAAAAATTACTCTTTTCTTATTTTACGTGTTTTATTCTAATTATTATTTCTGCTGAACAATGAACTACATGAAAAAACATCTCAACGATAATAACCAGCTTATATTTGGCGTCATTCACGGGTAATCAAGGTCGGGCAATCAAAATTTTGTCCCATGGCCATTTATTCAACTATTTTTGTGAATATCTCCGCCCACGCAATACGTAGCATGCTCAAATTTTCTGGCTGTAGGAGTTTTTTCGATGACAAATAATATGCACTTTTTTTCGAAATTCAGACTTTTTAAATTTTCTCGGAATAAAGTCTGAAATCTACCATTTTGTATCATTCACGGCCAATCAAGGTCGTGTCAAGGGACAACGCCGTGTATTGCAACTCGAAAATGTATAGAGTAAGCGTTGTGGAGCAAAAGCGGTCGATGTATGAGGATTTTCCGTCGAAAGTAACCGTTGTAGTTCGAAAGTACCACCGGATTGAGGATAAGTCTGAAGTTTCTAAGTAAGAAAGGTTTGATTTGATCTAGTGAATCCTTACTTAGTTATATTCTTAGTTAATTGTCGAGGTTTAGGTTCTTTGATGTGGTCCATAACTAGTTTTTGTAGATCGGAAAACGATGGTAAGATCATAAATGTATTCATTTTCCGCGTGATGTACAATATAAATTAGTGTATAATATGTCATACGACGTATTTTATGATATGTCTTACATATTCTTCTTACATAGTATATTCATATCGGATAATGAATCATTGATATATTAGGTCGCCATTGTAATGATCACTATTTCTTAAGGTTAAAGATAGGTTAATATATTTAATTAAATGTGGATCCATATTCGCGAGTCCAGTTTTTATTAGACTATCAATAAAGGTTCAATGAAAGACTGAACCTTTCGGTTTGTTGTTGAGGTCATAATAATTTGTAAACCACCTAGTTTCCCAAAATTTTAGCCCTCAGAAAAAAGTTGGCTTCTCGGAATTCAGCCTAAGTATGAGTTAAACTGTACAATAATATATCATACTGAGATTCATACTTTTGTAGGCTATAACTACTAAGTTACATATAAGTTACATATAAGTACTACTAAGTTACATATAAGTTACAGCTTTGAAAGCCCTTAAAATGCTAAAATCGAATGTAAGCTATTTCTAACAGAGGAAGTAGTCTGGGTATATTTAATTTGAAACGGAATTAATTGACTTTTGAACAGGCTGAGTCTAAATATGTCAGTAAATGGACTTTCTTTGACAGCATATGCAGAATAAAAAGGTTTGCCGTCATCATTCCTTGACTGTATCATATCGACCTAAAAAAGACTCATGAAAATGGGGTTTTGAAGGAATCTTTCTCAGTATGGAGAACGAACTTTAAACATCATGGTAAAATACCGTATAACTTTATCATTGGCTTTATAAATTATACGGTATAAACTATGATGAGCAGCATAGCGTTTGGTCGTTTATTTCAATAGTTTCGAGCCATTTTCTTTTCATAGATCATGCTTAATTCAATCCATTAATATGTCTGATTGGGCTGATCAGACTTTATTGATCCGACGATAATTCGTTTTCGAATAAACGGAAGTTTTGTATGCTGCCAATTCGCAATTTTTGTCAGTAATATATTATAACTAATATGACATTTGTATAAAACATATTCTTAGTGTACTGGGGTATTCAGATTCGTAGTTTATTTCCTCAAAGAAAAACTAACAAGTTTACTTTACCAGTTGTTTTCACGGAGAATATATTATAAAAACATTTATCATTTGACTAACATTATTCATACTAATCCATTTACAAATGGGAAAGTTGTGAAATTGAACAAAAAATATTATTCATTCTTAAAGATTCAAGGGTGAACCCTGAAAAATGACCCAGAATATGGTATACCGTATACCATGGACCAAAGACCATGGTAGATAACGGACACTTAAACCCAGCCGTTTGACGCAGATTCTTGGAATTGTTAATAAGAGGCCATAAAATCTAACCTCTAATTGACCATACCATATAAGTTATATGATATAACAGTTTCCGTTGAAAAATATGTATTTTCCATCTTGGTTCATTTGTCTCCATGTGACTTTTCTGACTGTCAGTTACCTTGGTCACCTCAGATGTTTTCAAATGAAAGCATTAATACCTGATACATATATTTCTTGGGTTACTTGGTTTGGTACCGAGTCTAGTACATGTACTAATGTCAATGTTGAAGATTAACACATTTGATTATATTTCAAAAAAGGTAACGACACTTAGTATGAATTATGTAATCTCCTTACTATATATTTGAAAAGAGAATTTATAATTTTCTCGTCTGTAATAACTGAACTATCATTTGAATTAAAAAAATATAATAAAGGGGGTCACATAATAGGCTGTTACACGTGGAATGGTACATAACTTGTATAATAAACTTGTGTTTATAAGTCATCGGTATAATAATTTAAACTGTACCTGAGACAGTTTCAAGTAACTGTATAGGCTATACAGTATAGCGATCTTAGATCTTACAAGGGATTAAATGGTCCTCTTCTATTTGTTAACTGCGAGCCAGATTATTTTACACTCAAGTTTTGACTATATAAAGCATCCTCAGCTCAAATAAGGAAATTCAAATTGTCTATTTTCAACCCTCTTGGCATATTTTAATCGTTTAAAATGAACTTAA
>SCLD01062573.1:0-39099 GCA_004367895.1 Oikopleura longicauda | reverse complement strand
ATACCGAAAGTTAAGTCGTGGATCAGTATAGAGACGACGATAATCGGGAAGAAGCACCCCACCTTAAAAGAACTTTGCAACTTAAGAGTGCAGAGCGAAAATAATCCATTTCCTTCACTCATTCGATCTTCAAATGCTTCCATATATTTCCCTTCAATATCTTTGATTTGTTTTTTGGCTTCATCTTGGATATTATCCATTTGTTCCTTGTAATGAGTATGTAATTCATCAACAGATTCTTGATAATGCTGATGATCGCGCTCGCGAAACTTTTCAATTTTGGCGCGTTCAGCTTTTACGATTGCATTCATATCTTAAATAAGAAAACCATCATTTTCAGGCAAGTAAATAAAGTGGGATGCGTCTACCTCATGGTCCTCGTCTCTACTCTGCCCCACGCGGAATTCGGACCAAATGATCATCGGGAAGACGCACTCCACTTTATTAATTTGGTTATTAATCGGAATAACTTCCGTTTGTACAAACCTTTAATTATATCGATGAGACATTCATCAACGGTTATTGTTTTTTCGCCTTCTTGAGTTTTATCTTCCTTATCCTGTATAAAACTGTATTATTGATCAAAATATAAAGTTATTAAACCGTTATAGATATAAAATAATATATATCTGTTCTAAGGTGCTCTCTAAATTATGTTATCCATAATGTTATTTCATTTATGGATGTGCATAGGGTGATTCTACAAATTCATTTCAGGCTCATCAAATAATAGACAGTAAATCTATCTTATTTCTATCTAGCTTTAAAATGAACTATGTGCCCTTTTGTGAGTAAACTGAAGCTAAAGTCCAGAATTTAATCAATTTCGACCATGTAAAATCTTATTTCTTGCTTGAGTTTTGCATTTTCAGCTTTTAGTTTCTCCAATTCATCCATTCTCTTTTTTCTGTTATGACTGGATAGGGTTGATTATTAAGAAAAAAGGGTTGAGTAATGCTAGAGCAGCAGTCTGGATTTTCACTATTGGGCACCTGTCATTCAGAATCAGTCTGGGATTCAAAAAGGAAATGGGAAACCCCACTCACGCTACTTAAAATTTCAAAGTTGAACATTGTAAAACTTTAAGGTTTGTCTACCATAGACTATGGTACCATGATCCCGATGACGTCAATATGCCCGATAATGAGCAAGATCTCTAGAAATCGACCAAACATACTTTCTACATCCAATTTCACTTTGATCGCGGACGGCCGTCCGCGGAAGGTCCACTCGTCCACGTGGACGACGGACGGAAATTTTAACTCCGACCGTCCACCTCATGGACGCGGACGGACGCGGACGCCGGAATTTTTTCATAGATGGACGGATACGGACGGATGGACGAACTCCATCCATGGAGGCCTGGACGATGCTGTCATCAGGGTACGGGATGTTGGTGATACAAACCATGGTCATTTTTGTCACTAATATCGATATAAGTACCGATATCGATTATAAGTAGGTATTCTTTATAAACATTCTAGATTCTTCCCGTGAATTTCGTTTTTCGAAAATTTCTTAATTTAGTTCGAAATTTTATCGAAATTTTATCGAAGTTATCATGTCATATTTACATTTACACCTACAAAAGTGAGTAAAAAGTGTAAAATACTATATTATGCTCGCAAAATCAGTCAGTGTTCATACCATCTGGTGAAATTTATTCTAGCTAACTTTCGCATAATCCGGTGAATTGTTTGAAAGTCCGAATATAAGCACTGAAAATTAATATTTAGAAAAATCCGTGACAAAGTCCGCGAAGCAGAAGAAATACTAAAACAGATCAATTCTTACAAAAACGATTTCAAAAATAGTAATGCCATAATAGAAAAACTATGCCAAGGTTCAAAATTACATCATAGAATTAATTGGATCATTTCTACCATTTTGACTTAGAAAAATTGTCCGGACAAAAAAGTCCGACCGTCGGATTCTTAGCCCGGATTTCAAGCTAATCATCGGGTCAATTTTGTTAACATTGAGAACTTTTAAAGTAATGCGATTGAAAACGAGTCAATTTCATCGATTGGATCATCACCAGAATCATTTCAAAACTGCAAAGCTACTTCAGTCTCCTTTATGAATATGCCAACCCCCTCTGCAAAATCGTCTGCGGCACAGACTGCGTATAGGTTAGGTGCTTACATCTATGAACCTGAAAAAACATAACCTGTTTAGCCCTGTAAAAACTCGATCGAGAATGAAATCTGGAGTGCCACGACCATCGGGTGATATCGAAGGAGATTTTCCTGAACTCAAAATTTCGGACGAACAAATGGGGAGAAGAACAAGTTCGGAACAGTTATCTGAATCAAAGCTTCATAAACGAGCAAAGAGTGTGACCAAAGTGAGACCCAGGGTGAATCACCCGGTGATCGGAATTATTTTGTCAGATAAGAATTAAAAAAACTTTTTTAGGCCTTGGAGAGTTTGATAACATTAGCTGAGCAAGCCAAAGAAGAAGTCGAAGCAGATTCTGAATACGAAATGGTTAGAACGAGAAAATCAAATAAATCACTTCGATCAAACTTGTCAGATGCAACTGAAGATAGAACTGTTCGCTCTCGACAAAGTATAGATCCATCTGGATTAAACTCTGGCGATGATTTTGAGGATTCAGGAATGGGAAAATGTTTTTTTAATAAAGGAGTCACGACTCGTGACTTACGAGGTTAGTTTGTATCTCAAAAAAAGTTCAAAGTGACCAACCCAGTGATCCTCGATCACCTGATGAAGATCGTCGTTTCGAAAGGATGAGACGATTAAAACCAACAAAAAGCAAACTCGTTGCTGCTATTCAAAAGATTGGCAATATTGTCCGACGAGTTTGGGAATGGCTCAAAGCAAATCCGGCATTTAAAAACTTTGTTTCATCAATTTGGTTTGATGTGGCTATATTCTCATTCGTTTTACTACTGTTTATATATTTAATACCCTGCAACAAAATACCCGGTCTTGCTATCAACTGAATAAAACTCAATATGATATTAAATATTTATCTGTATTTTAATGCAATATTATTTTCGAATTAAGGTAAAAAATGGATGTCAATGACCATGTCCATGGCCATCCAAATATTGAGACTGTTGTGAGTCAACTTGTGACTTATGCTGTGAATGTGTAATCCCAACAAAGCATGTCGAACAAAGAGAAATATCTTGTTTACTGGTATCTCTGCACGGACATATTCGTCTTGCATCTGGATGGGAACCCGTGCAACTAGAAAAAATGATTAAGGGTAAGCTTCCTACTGAAAAGAAGTTCTAAATAAATAAAATAGTACCTAAATAAAACTGGGTCTTTTTGTCTGAAACAGCTCTTGTTCTTGATATCGAAATATGGTGATGTTATAAATTCTGTTGTCAAAGTATCCTCTCGGCAATTTGAAATCAGTTTAAGCATTTCTTCAATATGGTTAATATGCTTAAACCAACTCGGTTCACAACGATCTTTGCCTCTATGATGTCGATGATCAGAATGTTTTTCACAAACATCATTGCAACTCTGTCCGGGATCACCCAATTTGACTTTCATCATTTCTTTCGGTGGCCAATCCGTTGTCTTTGTGCAAAAGTCTTGATGTGCTGTATATGCATGAATTCTCTTCAGAAAACCTTCATGAGTGAACGGAAATGGAACTAGAATAGATGTTTAATGGGGGATATAAATATTACTTAGATTATGGGTAGACAATTTGGGTATTATCATACCGTGGTGAGTTATGTTAGCAAGTTTTACAGCTTCAATAGCAACATTTATGTCATCATCATCATATTGACTGTATGTTATGGAAAAGTTACCCCCTAATGTCTCCATATACGGATTTTGTGACGTCAGAAGTCTGCTTGTTGGTTTCATACTATAAGAGTCAATCGGTGGATCATATTTTGGTTGTAGAAATATTGCTCCATTAGCAATCGCTTCAAGTGCCGCGGGTCCCTCTGGTGGTTTACCAAGGCCAACATAGACTTTTGACTGTCTTAACAACTGAAGAAAAGAGGATTGATTGACATAACCATGATTTTTTATGAAGGATGGGACACTTGAAATTTCATTTTCTTCTTCGTCTTCGTCATTTGGTCCAGCTTCATAATCGGTTGGTTTCTTGTAAAGTGTTGCATGGATTTCAAAATGATCTTTTAATATATTTAATATTAATTTTGCATCATCTCTATGAATAATTTCTTCTTTCTTTCCATATAAAAGTGCAATATTTTGAGATCGGGCGACTTTTTCTGCTTCCTCATTTGACATTCGATGAACGACAAATCCCATAAATGAGTTATCAGGAGTGTGTGGCCACTGTGTAAAGTACTGTTGTGGGTTCAAGTGGAATTGACCGTAACCAACATTTAGACCATGAGCACGGACATATGTTTCGTGGTTATATGCTGGCTCAGTGCCAAAACTATCCAAAATTCTCAAAGTGCATTTGATACGAGATAAGTTATTTCCAAGCAATTGATAAAGTTGTTTGATACCATGAACATCGGTGTAAAATATGTCACCAGGGTGACTTTCACGGCAAGTCTGTGGTGGAGTAGCAGCACTACTGACATATTCTTCTAGAGTGCCTGGCGACCAACTAAGCACCACCTGGTGGCCAAGCACGTATGATGCAGCTATTAAATCGGCCCACTGATTAAGTTCTCCTAGGGGACCACCTTTTAATGCCCCGTTTCCAAAATCAAGTCCGCGTTCTTCTTTTAGTAATCCCATATGCATGAAAACTCGCTTTTTGTATCGTTTTTTGTGATGTACAGTCCCTTCTTCATCAGTATATTCGACTTCATTATGATGGAACACGTGATCATATGTTCTAGACCAAATTTTTTCATTATTTTGAATTCGACTTTTTAGCCATGAGCAAATTGTACCGCATTTTGTCAATTGATTATAAAGTGGCCCAAAGAATTCACCCTTCTTAGCGACCTCTAGCGGTGGTTTCCACATCGCCTTGACCTCTTCAGATATATCAAGACACTCGTGCTCGACGTTTACCAGGTATTTAACTGCGTCGCATTTTGTTATGTTACCCTTGAGACCAAATTTTTCGAAGCAAGCGTCACCCTTTTTCATTATACAATCTATCAATTATATTATATAATTTATATATTTTATAATTTATCTATATTCTTATGTTGAATAATTTCCTTATAATAATCCATCACTTGTTTAAGGCGTCGAAAACATCGTCTTTTTGAATGAACTCGATGACCATCACATTCTAGATCAACCACCATGGTATCATGCTTTTAAATATTTTCAATTTCGTTCTCAAATCATAACCTGACATGTTTCCAGGAAATGTCCTGATTATTTATCGATCCACCCTTAAGTTCGTTTACAGTATGATTAGGGTTACCCATCTGTAATTTTAAATAATTCATTTATACATCAAGTTAATTTTTGAATAATTGAAAATATTTTCCGGAGGTAGTGGATCGTGACCACGATGCAAGTGCTGAATAAATTATAAGGTTCAAGGTGAACATGACGAGCCAAAGCCAATTAACTAGCTCTGGAGCTTAAATTTGGCTAAATGGGAACCAACATAATGATTTCTTAATATTGATTCCCTGGCTCCCAAGATTAGATTTCAAGAAATTGAACAAAAGTCTAGAAAGAGAAAACATAACTGTTAAGACTAAGTTTTACTCACCCATAAACTCGACGACCAAATCATCATAAGACCGGCATAGAAAAAAATTACAATTTTTATGAACTCCCATAATAGACGTCTCCTTCTCATTTATTTAAACCTTTTATAAAAAACTTTCTCATAATAAAATACTAACGCGGCGATGAGTCATGACCTCCTGAATATTAACCGCCTCGGGGAGTGTTACGATTACTTCCCTAGCTCGATGACAAATCGTAAAAATGTACTTTTTCGTAAAAGGTTGAGTTCAATAAAGAGAAGGTTACGGCTTTTTGATAAAGCCTTTATCAAATCATATCTAGAGATGTGTATAGATTTGGTTAGGCTTACCTTAAGACCACTTCTGATCAGTTACTTCAGAACGGCTCTTAAAACTGTAGTACCCTTAAGTTAGAATGAATTGAATTTTCAGAAGACGCATTGAAACGTTGTCACACCTACGATAAAGAGTGACTGAATCTTTCTCAGATTAGTCATTTTTTTTGTTTAAAAGAGAATCCTCTGTTTCTGTTTTCCGGGAGGTGTCTTGGGATTCTCGGAGTAAACCCGGTTTCCACTCGGAATTGATTTCAAATTCAAAACAAGAGAATTTCAGAATGCTCCATGTTTAAACGATGGTTCCAAACAGAAGAGGTTTTTACCCGACTTTTATTGTCCTAACATGACAATGATGTCAGACGCTAATCACCTGAAATCATTATGTTATTTTAAGGGTAATTCAAGAGAAAAGGAACCGGTAAAGTTTGCGTTATGTGCAACCGTGGCTCTACTTTATTATGAATTATATCATGATTTGCATCAAAAGTTTATCAAAGGGGAACTAGTCAGGAATCGACTTTTAATTTCAATTTGTAATTCGGGTTCCGATCTCAAAAACATTTGAATTGGTCATTATCATTATCACAATACTTAAAACCAACAAATGAATTATCAATAAAAAAATCGAAAAAAGACTAATTCGTCTGCTAAAACTACCAAAACAGATTGATGAAACGATTATATTTTTTCAACAAGGGCATGGATATGAATCACTCCAGGGATTTTTCGATATTATAAGACAAGAGGAATCAACAGGTAATATATGAGACCGATAATTAGCGACTATTATCGACGTTATTTTCATTATTAAGTTATAACTGGATAATTGTCTCGGGTAATTCAATTTGTCAAGCATGAGTCTTTTAAGATTGGTTATTCAGATATAATATCAACTTGTCTTCATTGGGCAGTTAACGGCGAATCTGGTTATGATGCCCGATCTAGAGCAGTTTTATGCAGACTTGCTATACGATTGGATGTTAAGCTCGGTTTCAATTCAGTTTAGTCTGACAACCATAAATCGAGATGAAATGTGCGCTTGCCAGGCTTACCTTGAAAAAGACATTCGTTAAATGATCAGTTGATCCGATTTTTCTTGAATCCGAGCCAAGTTGGTTGAATTTGAGTCAAATTTCGCGACAGATTTGAAAGAAGAACTAGAAAGAAATCAAAATGAAATCCTTGAAGCTAATAATTCAAATAAAGAAAAATCAAAAGAACAAAAAGCAAAATCTAGACGTCGAATCGCTATTATTAGTGCTGCAACTGTTGCCGGAGCGGGTCTTTGTGCATTCACAGCAGGATTGGCAGCACCTTTAGTTGCCGCCGGTGTTGGTAGTTTGATCGGTGGAGCCGGAACCGTGATTGGATCAGCAACTGGTATCGCCATCATAACTTCAATATTTGGTGCCGCTGGTGGTGGACTTGCCGGATATAAAATGAAACGACGTATAGGCGGCCTCGAAGAATTCCGTTTCGTTCCAATTCGAATGGGTGATTCATTACATTTAGCAATAGCAGTATCAGGATGGACTGGTGGAGACAATTTAGGATTCACTGTCCCATGGAAACGCCTAGATATGTCGACTGAACAAGTATCTTTGGTTTGGGAATCAAAATATTTACGTGAGCTGGGCACAGCGATGGATCGTCTTATAGGATCTGCTGTCGTTGCCGGTGTTGGTGAAGTACTGAAGCTCACGGCCTTATCTGGACTCTTGGCAGGACTTGCCTTACCCGCAGCTGTTTTGAGTGCAACCAACCTGGTTGATAACCCTTGGTCCGTATGTACAAAAAGAGCAAAACAGGCTGGGGAAGAACTCGCATCGATTTTGATAAAGGGTGTACAGGGTAAAAGACCTGTCAGTCTCATAGGTTGCTCAAGTGGTGCCCTTGTGATTTGGAGCTGTCTCAAAGCCTTGTCAAAAGAAGGAGATTCGGCTTTAGGAATTGTTTCAGGTAAAGTGAAGATTAAATTATTCAGAATTTTAGAATGATTAATAAATTCAAATGTATGATGCTGTACAAACATGACCTTATGAATATCATATTAAGATACAATAATTTTGGGAGCTCCTATAACAACAAATGTAGATGAATGGGAAGCTATAAGAAAAGTAGTTTCCGGAAGGCTCATCAATGGGTGGACAGAATCTGATTGGGTATTGGGATTATTGTGTCACGATAATGTTGCGGGTACACAACGGATAAATTGGAGACAAATTGAGGACAAACGATTAGTTAATGTCCGATTAACTGGTACTATTAGTGGGCACACTGACTATCAAGCTAAAATGTCAAAAATTTTGAGATTGATCGACGCATGCCAAGAAGAATATAAAATAAACAGATATTATAACGGTAAAAATAACAATTATCTTTTGCTCTAATCTTATACCATCTTTAGATGGAAGTTCAATTTCAAAATCGACATCATGTTCGACACTTTCAAACCTTCACAACCTTGAGCGATCGCGATCTCTATCAGCCTTACCAAAAGCAAAAATACGCTCTTCCAAATTACGAAAAACGAAATCGCTAAATAATTTATTTTTTCCTCTGTGACCAAAACCAATAAAACGAATCATTCATTCGTACATGTAGTAAATAAGTGTAGGTTGAAATACTCTATAAGCCAATCAGAGGAAAGATAGACACAATTGATGAAGATTTGATATGAGAAAGTGAAGAATTGATTTTTTCAGATTTCTGGGAGGGATTCGTTTGTAATGACTCGTTACTACATCCATAGCAGATTTTTTACTGGAAAATATTTTAGAAAATGTCAGATCGGGATGTTCTCGATATGGATCTGGAAGACGAAGAAAATGAAGAAAAATTATTAAACGAAACTAACGATACGAATGACACTAAAGATATTGAAGGTTTGAGTTTTGTGTACAGAGTCTTTTAGATAATGAATTGTTACCCCGACTTGAGCCTCAAATTGACATTTTTGATACCAACAGAAAATAAATACGATGACTGAATATTTTTTCCTGTGGCTCTTCACCCACAATTGTGATATTCGTATTACGCTACGAATACTTTATAATATAAAATATTTTTTGATCTTAAAAAGTTCTGAAGGCTTTAATAAATATTCAGATGAATTAGACAAGGATGACGAAGAACCAAACGCAACAGAAGATTCGATAGAGAGGCAGATACAGCAAGTGATTGAAAAGGGCATTGAAGATGATGAAAAAGAAAAATCTTCCCAAGACGATGATCGAAAATCGGACTCGAAATCACAAAAGTCAGATACTTCCGATGATGAAATGGAACGATTGCGAAAAGAAGCTCTCAGTAAGTTTAAAAACGATTTACGAGTATAATCAATACTTTTCAGGTTCAAAAAATAGTAGCAGAAGAAGACATTCGAGCTCAAGATCAAGTCGAAGTGATAGAGATAGACGAAAAACGCGACGTGATAGTTGTGAATCGCGATCAAACAGCGACGATGATGCGCTAACAGAAATGAGAAGAAAACTTCTTGCCGATAGAGCACAAAGGAAGCCAAATGATTTGCGTGCTCGTCTTGCAAGAGGAAAAAAAATATCAGCATTCATAAATCCAAACCTATCGCCGAAACAACCCGTTACAATCAAAGACCAAGCTAATAATCAAATACAATTCCCAAACTTTAAAGTTGGTCGAACAGTTGTAAATAGTGGATCAAAACCGGTACCTGAAAGGAAAGGATTTAGTCTGCAGAATTTCAGACCATATTAAGCTCTTAGTCCATAGCATTAGAGTGATATCGACGACCATAAAACATTATATATTCTGTATATAATAAAGATTATGAACTCGTATGCTTGAATTTCGGACTCCTATTTGTATACTAGTTCTTGAGCGCGAAGTCTTCAAAATCTGAAAAGCCCGAAATTTTAAGAAAAGTCATGTTCGCCAAAAATGCGAAAGTTCGAAAATTTTGAACTCCGAAATTCAAACGTGCTAGTATATACGTAATATACTCTATAAATATATATATATTTATATAATATAATGTAGTCTTTAAATCCCAAAATAAGTAAACCAAAAAGGGAAATTATTTCTGAGAGTAAATCAAAATTCAAAATAACACGTACAGTAAAAAATGAGATTTCAAAATCTGACATCATTATCGATACACGTGATTCTACTGACTCTGACGAAAGAATTGAAGTGAACCTCAAAGGTTCAAAGAAGTCCAAGAAAGGCAAGAGCAGGTAAATGATCTCACCAAATGAATTAGAACTTATTAAAATTAAGACTTAAATTAAAATTTATAAATAAAAAGGAATTTAGTAGATCTGTTTTTCAAACAGCCTCCGAGATGTATGTTGAATCTGCTGACGATTCTCTCGACGAGATTACTAGTGAATCAGGTAAGCCTATCAATACAAAGTAATTTATCTTGATAAATGGTTATTCATCCATAGAATCGAGCGAAGGCGATCAAATGTACGTTCTTAAGGCCGGTGATAAACGTGGTGTCACAAAGAAAATTAAAAAGTCAAAAAAGTAAGTTTTACAAAACGTTGCATTTAGGAAAGTTTACATTTATTATAGACGCGACCAGTCTCCAATCTTGAAATCATCGATCACTCGTGAAATAAGATCGATAGCGAAAAGTGATTCAAAGAAAGCTAAAAAGATGACGGATAAAGAAGTAGAGCTTGAGCGTAAAATGGACAGGAAAGGTCAAAATATAGTAAATTTCATCAAGTTTTCTTGCAGTATTCGTATTATAAGAAATACGAATCTAGAATGAATTGTTTATTTTGATATAAAAAGAATCCGTCGCGATAATGAAAAGCGCGAAAAACGTGCTCGTTTAGTCGAAAAAGAACGTCGAAAATACGGATCTGCGAAACTGCGATGATTTGGCTAATTCATTGCAGAACCAATTATACTGCCTTTCTTGTGACCTAGTCACGACTCGATATTTTGCTGTTCTGAGGTTACAAAAGGTCATCTTATCTTCACTACCGTGGTGAAATAGTAAAAAATCCACAAAAGAGTCCCCCACACGGATTTCCGTTAAAAATCGGTTGTTATTTTAATACCAGATACTATCCGAAATAATTTCTTACAAACAGCTTTTAAATTCGAAAAATAAATTCTGAATTCATGGTGTGAATGACTCCCAATTGCATTTTATTCAGACGTCGGCAGCAACGCTGTGAGTAAATAATACACATATGCCCACAAGAAAGGCGCAACACCCAGCGGCGGTAATACTTTTCTTCGCTTTTGATCTTATTTGGATGTCTCGAGACTCTAGATCGCCACATGCGCTGGTTACACCCATTGAGATTATCATGAGAACTCCCATTATAATTTGAACAATCATACCTTTCAAAACAAATGAAATAATATTATACGAACCATGGATGGACATTCGCGTTTTCGTTTGAAGGTCACTTTTGTGCGCGTATAGCTATCAATACACTTTTATTTCAAATTATCATCCTGTTATTGACACAATTACAGCAAGATAGAAAACTGGTTTGCTCAAAAAACATTGATTCGTAGCAAAAGGGTTGTATTGATAACTCATGTTTGATTGCACATTATTTGGCGATATTTCGAAGATGTTTATATTCCAACATTGATATCCTTATAAATTCATTATGTTGGTTGAATAGGCCTTAATCGTTGAGGGTACCTTGACATTGCATAGATTGACAAATTTTTGAGTGCCGCCAAATTCTTCGGACAAAATTCCCGCTTAGAACGAATAATGCCAGATTGAGTATTTGCTGACCTATTGCCGAGACTCCAAAGGCTCTGCGAAACTTGCGCACAGTTTCAGCAAAATTGTAAAACTCATTTGTTCGGTATTCAACACATTCACTTTAAACCGGATAACGATTTTGGTCTGATAATCAGATAGTAGAGGAAGTGTCACGAGTGTTACCCAAACTTGACGTTGTAGTAGAATTGACATCTGAATCAATGGGCCTATCAGCGAAAATTTTTGGAAGTGCATGTTTTTTCTTGGGAATAAAAAATATCTTGGATAAATATACTTCCAGTAAAATGGTGCGCTTCTTCCTGATGGTCATTCGGCCCTTTGTAAGCGGTTTAGAGACGGCGACCACCAAGAAGACACACCCCACATTAGAATATTTGATAACTTGTGCGGCATAAGTTATGCCTAAAGGCTCTTAGTGTCAAATAGTTGATAATTTTTATATTTTCCTCTACAATCATCACTTCAACTCGAGCTGATTTGAATGATTCAGTATGGGACCTTTTGGCCCAAAGAAACATAGAAGTTTGATCTGATATCAATTTTATCATATCATGTCGCGTTTATGAGATAATAAAAATCTTATCGGGACGCCAATGTCGCATTCGGGAAGTATAAAATTATATCTTCATAACATATAAATTAACTCTTATTAATTATATATAATTATAATATTATATGTAACTAATAAGATGTAATGGACACTGGCCATTCCCATCAGGTATATAATTTATAAAGATAGCATAAGAACTTTATTTTGGAGCAAGTTGTAATAAATACTTTGCAGGTCCACAGAGCTCGATACTTAACACTGAATGATTCGCCACAGTGACTCTCTTGACACTCAATCGTCACCTCATCTTCATGATTTTTTTCCTTTTTTTCGAAACCGCAAAATATAATTTAAAAAATATTATTATTTTATTAATTGTGAATAAGTGAATATCATAATTGATAAAGAGAATAATGTCAGAAGCTACGACTCCTGGCCCATTACCGGGAAAGCATGGGTTTGGGAAACCATTGCCATCAAAGATTGGATTTTTATCGTCTTAAATTAGCTCTAGACAATTGGGACTACAATTTGGGAGATGAACTTGGATAAGCATAATTTCATGTCTTATAACTGCATTTTTCAAGGACACTCCCTTCACCAAGTCTTCACCGATAGCCCAGGCTATGGGCTATAGTCTGACCTCATAAATGACCCTGCCAACGGATATCAAGCATTTTTTATATTCTATCATACTTGACATGACCTTGTAGAAAATCTCATAACAGCCTCCCGCTGAATCAATGATGACACAGAAACCTCAAATGGCTCCAACGTTCCCACCCCCACCTCCGAATATATTTCCACCGCCTACTTCAAATTCCGTTCCCACACCACCAGTATGATCATGTTTTATATAGTATATAGAGTATTTGAAATATTTGAACATATTTGTAGCCGTTGCCACCGAATCCAGCGCCCGTTCCAATCGAATCGATCAAGACAGATGATTTTGAAGCGCAAGAATTAGAACATGTTTCTGTTCCAATCTTTGCTGTGGCCCCATCCGATCAGAAAATTGCTAAAGGTAAAACTTGTCGGATTTCTATTCGAGTGAGCGGAAAACCAAGACCATTTGTGACTTGGTTCAAGGACGGAGAATATATTTTTGACGATGGCCGAAGATGCTTCACTGTTCAAGAAAATGGCGATGAATCCCTCATAATGGAAAACATAGGTAATTTGTTATAACTATCGCCGATAGACTATCTGTTACAATTTCGGAACTTTGCGGGAAAAACTTCACCTCAATATCATTTATATGTTAAATCTTTAGACGACGCCGATGCTGGTGAATACGCAATCGTAGCTGAGAATGATTCTGGCCATGTCGTAGCTGCTTGCAATATCACTGTTGCCAAATCGGATTTAGAGAAACCGACAATTTTGGAAAAACCAGCTTCGACCAAGATAAAATCAGGGGAGAATCTTATTCTTGAAGTTCTTGCTGTCGGAAATCCAGTTCCACAGATCACATGGCTCAAAGATAATGTTCTACTTTTACCCGACAAACACACAAACTTCCAAATGGAAGCATTTGAAGGAAGAGGTCATTTGATTATTGACGATGCTGATCAATCACATGATGGATGGTATACAATAACAGCAATTAATAAAGCTGGAAGAGATCAAGTTAGATGTCGGGTTACAGTTGATGTCGAAGAAGCTTCCGAAGTTCAAGACCATGGTCGAAAATTCAAAATTCAAAAAACTCGAAAATCATCGACTCACGAAAATGGTTCACCTCCCTTACCACGGGCAAGTGGAAAAGTTGCAAAAGCTTTTGACGCTGAAGTTGATGAACGTGACATGTACGATCCATCAGAACAAAGAAAACCAACATTCAAAAAGAAAATTGAAAACGTCAAGGTGAGCTTATAGCCTATAAGTTATAGGCTCTAAATTCAACTGCGTCACCATTTTAAGACAACTGGGCTTGGTGATGCACATTTTGAGTGTAAAGTTGTTCCGGTCGGAGATCCTGATATGAAAGTCACATGGCTTCTTGACGATAAACCGCTTGGATTAGCAAACCGAATTCATACGATTTTCGAATTTGGGTATTGCTCTTTGGATATCGTTAATTGTTACAAATGTGATACTGGTATTATAACATGCCGAGCGACAAACAAGCACGGAACTCAAGAGACATCCGCATCTCTTATTGTTAAAGAAGAGAGAAGAAGCTCTTTTGCACCATCTGATGGTAGCCCAAAGAATAATCGTAAAACTTCCAGGTCATCTTCCATAGGTCAAAGGTCATTTATTTCATAGATAAACTGGCTTTGAAAAGTTAAAATATCTGCAATTTCTGGATAGATCAATATATCCTCCCCATGTAATGACCTGATTGATAGCTGACGATCTTATAATGCAAAAAATGGAAAATAATAAAAGAATGTCCATTTCTAAGTAGGGTTTTCAAATGTTAACCCTAGTCAGCCCGAGCTCAGAAACGCTTAACTGAAAACCCACCTTAGTTAATTGAAAAGGATCAATTAGAACGGGAAAATTTATCATCAGTCTCCACCGCGACGATAAGTCTCAATAGCTCGAAACGAAATTCAGTTTCACAACCAATACCTGAAAAAGAGATTCCATCGGTAGCACCAGAGATCCTTTCTACACCAGAAGATGTTAGAACCAAAGAAGGAGAATCTGTTCGATTTCATTTGAGAATTTTTGGAGAACCAGAGCCAAAAGTCGAATGGTATCTCAATGGTCAACAGCTTAGAAAATCAAAGCGATTTAATTTATGGTTTGATGGTCTTTATCACCTTGAAATTAATCCAGTGACGGTTCGCAAATTGTATGATTATCTTCAACGCGGATTTATTTAAGCGCACTTTTTTCTAAAACCCACATTAACACACATTGGCCTAAACGCAATTTAAAAAATTTTTATGCTAACTGAGTTAAGCCAAAGCATATGATACTGGTTCAATATTGGTTGTTGGCTCCAATAAAGCTGGTTCTATTCAAGCTGCTTGTTCAATAGATGTTCAGCCACTGGATGATCTTCGTTCAAATCTTAAATGTGTTGGCGATTTTACCACAGATGTGTCTCTACGTGCCATGAGAGCTAATCGTAAAGCAGAAAGTGAAAAGCAAAACGATGTCTACGAGGAATACTCTCGCAGGCGTTCAACTACTTCGGAAATAATTGATCAATGTAACTCAGATGTATCTTCAATGTCAGATAGACTCAATGCTTTGTCCTCGGGAATATCAAAACAAGTTAATGTCAACCTACGAGCACGCCAAGATTCGAACACGCCCACACAAAAAGTGATAAAAATCGATTCTAAGAAAGATCACAGACCAGCGCCACCTGTTGAGAATAAAAATGAAAGATCAAAAAGTGCCTTCACTAAGAGCAAAGCCAAAAGTGCCTTCTGTGGTCCTTCGGAAGCAGTCGATCCAAAAGAATTTGCAGCACAACTTAGGCGGGTTTCCAACTAAATGACACCTGATCTCAGATTAATAGGAAGCTTGGATTTAGAATTATATTCTGGAAATCACTTAGAGGCAAGAAGAAACGATTATCTCCAGAATCGAAACCCTCGGCGCCTAAAATTCTTTATAAAGGTTAATTATTAACCGTTAATATTTCATTGAATTTTCAAGTTATAAAGAGGGGGCCTCTTCCCGATGGTCATTTGGTCCGAAATCCGCACGAGGAAGTAAAGAGACGATGGCCGCCGGGAAAACGCACCCCACTTTACACATTTTCAGATATTTGTCGCGAAAAACCCGAGTTTGCATCTTTTTATGAAGAAAAAAAACGCAAAGATTTCTTATTGGTTAATATTTCAAAGGAAAGTATCCCTAAAATAAAATATGAGCTCTGATTGAGGATGCTAGGACGCGGACCGTCCAAGGAAAACTGGCCCCGTCCCACAGAATCCTAATCTAGCCCGCTTTATTTTTTGGGTACTCAAATAGTTTGCAATTGATCTTGAAGATGAAGAACCTGGAGATGAATGTGAAGATTGGGATCAGTTCTTTCAAACACGTGATGGTGCTGATGATGATTTTTATAACATTATCGAAGTATTCGAAAAGAAAGGATATAATATTGGTAATATCTGTACTGGAATCGTCAATCCTGCCACTGTTTTCAGCTATTTAATTGATTATACAAAACAAGACCTTACTGGTTTAAGTCATTTGGCGATATGTGTAATGTCCCATGGTCAGGTGATGGTTAAAAAGAGATAAACATCCACTCGTTGACGCCTGAAAAACGTCTTAAACTGGTGCCAATATTGTAGTTTTAACCCCCATTCAAAGGAAGACGAAATTATATTTTCGGACAGTGCCACAAGTCAAAAACTTTTAGATTTATTGGAACCTATTTTGAGATGCGAAAAACTTAAAAATGTTCCAAAAATAATTTTCAATCACTGCTCGGCATGTGATGATATATTCTTAGATGCAAGCGCTAACTATGACCTCAATATGTTTAGGCAGATTTTTTCACAAATTACACGATACATCTAATGCATTTCAATATAAGACAAAAACAGTAACACCCCTAACTAAAATTAATATCAAAATCTGCTCACAAAGAGGGGAAAGGGGAGAACGACTCTCCGAATATACAAAAAAGAGGGCGCCATTCCGATAAATTATCATGTTATATTTTTTAGTTATTTCTTTAACATTGTGTTAAAATCTGATAAGAAATTGGAAGTTCGACATGGCAATTTGTATTGATAGAGCCGGAAAGCGATCCCCATCGGGCTCAACGTTTGTCCAAGGTCCGGGTTTAGAACATCTAAGTTAGAACATTTAAAGTCTTATTCGTTATAACCTATATTTCAATATCTAACTTGATTTTTATGGTCACCTTACATATATGTATATTATTTACCGTATATAATGGTGCCCAACATAAATAAAATCCGTATCGATACTTTTACTCGGCAGTCAAATCTGACCTCAGAATCGGATTCAGCGTAGTCGATTTCCTTTTAGAAACATATTTGGTCGATGGATTTGACCCTGTCTAATAGCATTTTTTTCGAGGTTGAAGTTTGAAGAGTAGCCTACTCTGAGTAGGGGGTTTTCGGGAAATTCCAGAGTGGACTCGAAAAAATGCTATAAGACAGGGTCAAATCCATCGACCAAATATGTTTCTAAAAGGAAATCGACTACGATGAATCCGATTCTGAGGTCAGATTTGACTGCCGAGTAAAAGTATCGATACGGATTTTATTTATGTCGGGCACCAATATAGTCTACAAAGTCTGTCAAAGAAATCGAAATTCTGGACATCTGTGTCCTGTCCTTGTCCATCCGGACAGACAGACACCAGACTGCGGACACAATCCGGACAGAAACCAGACAAAAAATCCGGACATAAACTAGACAGAGGAAAGCCACTGGACAGATTTTTCGAGAAATTCGACCAAAAGTGACTTGATGTCCGTTAACCTCTGATATTTAGGCCCTAGATTGATTTTAAACCCTAGAAGCACTTTGTAAGTCCTTGGAGGATAAAAATATCAATGAGTTTGGTGATTTGCAACGAGCAATGATGAACCATTTATCAAAAAATGATGCTATGCCACCAATATTCATCAATTCGCTGCGGAAAAGAATAAATCTATGAGTCATAGAAAATTTAAAAAAAAGAAATAACCTGACTGATGACCTGTGCTCACCTAATAAATAAAAGTTAGTTTCAGTGAATCGAGTTCAAGTTTCAAAAATGACGAAAATCGTCAAAATTTTCAATTCAATTTTTTTTTTTGGTTCTAGACCAGAAATTTTTAATGATCTCGACCAAAGGGGTTTTCTCTAGCGCGTCGATGCAAAAATTTTAAAATCGAAAGTGGAAAGTAAATTCAAGACACTTGCCGAAAGAATGAGGAGTGTGTTACTAGTGGTCCTCGCAAATAGTACAGCAAGTAAGTATCAGAGATATCATGACCTGATTTATAGGCGCGGACCCATTAGATAAGGTCCCTCCACTGATTTAAAATTTAGCCGGGAGTTTGTCGCCTGATGGTTTTGTAAAATCGGGCGGTGAACTGGATTTGAGAGAATTTGAAAAGAATTCAAAGTCAGACTTGGCTGATGGTTGGATTAGAAGTGGTGTTTGGGATTCAGTAAAAGATATCTCAGCTTCAAAAAAAGTTACCATACCATATTGTAAGCCTAATGACATGGGTAATATGCCCACATTTTGGAGAGGATTCTGGCCATATGCTGGCTCCGGTGAAAAAGAAAATCCTTATAGTAGATGCAGAGACTGGGACAAACAAGCATTCTGTTCTATTGAGCAAATTGCAGAAAAAATTAAAATGCACAAAACCAATGTTCACGATGTCAAACGACCTTCATTTATGAAAAAATCATATGTCAATCCTCTTATTACACGTGAGTTCATCCCATCTTATCTCATAAAAACACTTTTATTAAATCATTTTTTTAGAGTGTGCTGATGATAGAATGCCAATCAAAGCATTCAAGACAGCCACTGCTTGGAGTCGAATGACATGGATGCAACGTCACGTGCTTCGTGTATGGGAGAGGACAAACTATTGTTCTCAGGTTTGGGATTTTGATGGTGATGCTGCCAAGTTTGATGATGGTAATTGGTGTTTCATTGTTCCAGATACAAATAATCCTTTTGGTGAATATGACGTCAATGGTGTTGCCAGAAAGTATTGTAAGTGTCCTCCCGGCAGTGACAACCCAGAAAACTATCCAGACTTGTTTGAAGTCGATGATACTTGCGATGATACAAATGATGACTGTTTGAAATCATCATCAGGCGTTTACTACAGCAAAAAGACCATTCCAGATAATGCTAATAATGATGTTAAGAATCAGGATGGAACTCCCAGTACTTGTGACTTCCTGTTACCTGGTTTCCTTCCCAACGATACTTTTCTTATCACGTGTGATGCTTCCCTTGACTGGTCTGCCACCGAGAAAGATCGTGATCTGGTCAAATTTCCAATATTGAAATGGATTCATGGTATTCCTGAATCATGGTATTGGGGTCGATTTGTTGATCCAGATATTTGGGAGGAAACAAGAAAAACTGCACCAGTCACAAAAGTCAGTATTCATGACTGGTACTATGATGATGGCCGAATTGATGGTATGTACGCCGCAAACAATCATTATCCTGGTTTCCCTGCTAAAAAAGCTCGTCATGACATGAAAAAATTGAAAATCAGGACTCGCACTCACCCAAGAAAGATTCGACTGACAACCAACCCAGACACTGCAAAAGAAGCACAACATCCTTGGACACAGTCGCAGAGAAATTATTTCTCTTTCAAGGATTTCAACATCAGAAACCCAACCCCTTAAGTTTTTCTCTAAATTTCGTTTTACACTATTTTACTGCCTTATAATAAAATATCTATCCTTCAAAATCGTGTCGTTCAATTTGTAAGTTACATATGATTTTTCATGTTAAGTGTTCCACTCTAAGGTGTGCAAGTTCTAAAGTCTTGTTACTCTCCAATGTGTCACTCTTCTATTGGCAATAAATAAACAGGCACAAATGTATGTTATTTAATAATTTATATAATATCATATAATAGTTTGTTTTGTATCTAAACTTTATTACATGCATAATCTAAATACCAATATATTGCATCAGTACTGAACCGATAAATCTTCACAATAGGTATCCACAAGAGCGAATGATGAATGTGTTAATTCCACGTTCATTGTTTGTTTAATATCTGCTTCGACATTCAAATCAGCTATAGCTGGTGGAGGTGGTGCGACAATAATTTGTTCATCCACAATCTTTTTGGCACGTCGCTGAATCCATTTTTCGAAAAAGTTTCCTTGACAGACCAAAGTTTTGTCCATTCCAGTGAAAAGAATTGATTCGATCCTCTTTTATCCGATTTCTTCACTGATAGCAGTAACCGGTTTTAATAATGCCTTTTTTGGTGTAGAAACCAGACTTGGAATTTCGGGGATTAGTTCGGTAAAGACAAATCGACGCATAAAAAGTTATTGAATCATAACAGCTATTCAATAGAACCTCGAAAATTTCTTCTTCCATACGTTTTATGTATTTATGATTTTTTGATATCAAAGCAAGTTCTGAATAGAATGAAAAGCTATAAATTAATTATGGGGAGTCACACATTGGACTGGAGTCAGTGGACTATTACCTGAAAGTATTCCAATTGAATGTCGAACAATATTTGGATCAAGCGATTTCAAGGAAAGTCCAAATTCTGTGTCATCCAAAATAATGCGATCTTGACACAGAAGCTGTATAATTGTCTGAAAGGGTTTTTGTAAATTTCATTGCACCGCTTCCAAAAAACCTTATTAAAAACCTTATTAGAAATGAATTCAGCATTTTTTGGTGACCTTGATAATACATGAAGTAGGCCGAGTGTCGACTCAAGCAAGTGATCGACATGTAGATTACAGCATTTGACTCGAGCTGGATCATTAGGGGTATTATTATTGTAAATATTACAAATCGCAATGAATAAATTTGTTATAATTCTTATGCAACTAAACTGACTGCTTTCATATTTTTCTTCAACTATTTTTAAATTCTCTTCTTCCCTTAATTTTTAAATTTAAAAACTCACATCTTAACAAGGGCAACCTATGTGTTATAGCCGGCTATAGGGGTCTTACATTAGTATGAAACGGAGCAAAACAGTTGTCAACTTCAAAAGAGCGAAATTGGTTTGTTTTTGATATTGAAGGGTTCTTAGCTCTTCGTCGATCAAATCAACCAATGTTGGCACAAGAGTGACACTTTCCTTTCTTGCTGCCACAAAATTAATTGGAATATTACACAAAATGCTAAAATAGTCTTTTTTAATTTGAAGTCGAACCGGTGTATAGGGAGGTCACAGAGTGATACGCCGAGTCGTAAACTTACATACATTAGAGTGTCACACTTCACATGCAAAATTATATGAAATTGTTCCACTCTAATGTCTGCAAGTTCACGGCTGGGGGTTCCTGAGTACCTGAGGCAAGCCATAGCAGGAAAAAGTGCAATAGAATCTTGTTTTTTGGATGAAATTTTGATTGTTTGAATAAGTAATGGGAAGTCCGGTGATTCAATAAACTGCTCACAAAGTTTTGATTTCTCGCCGTGATGCTTTGAAAAGAGATTGCCAACAATTGAAAGGTGGAAAGCTAAAAATATTTTGTCCGATATATCGTACCCCTTCAGACAACAAACCCAAGATCTTTTGATTTTTCGCACCATCTTCGATCTCGATCCGGGTCATTTGCCAAATATAATTGAAAAGATCCGAGAATGCAAATGTGTCGGTCTTTATAAAAACCAATAATTTTACGCATAATGGCGCTCTTTTGTATGAAAGAATACCTGCAAAGCGCCGCCACGTCGTTATAACTTATCGCTATGTATTGACTTTCCTGAGTTTCAATTAGCTTATTTAAAATTCCGAGTGTAATCAGTTGAACATCCATTTGATTGCTAGACCCATCAATAATATTGATTAGAGTAGATATGATTTCTTCAGAATCAACGAAATGTCCTGCTTTGACCATTTTATAAAGAATTTTCAAATAGTTCAATGTCAATTCCTTTCGTGGTTATATTATATAACTTATATATAAGGTAGATTATCAAACTGATGATCAGAATTTGAGACTATATGGAAATAAAACTGAGACTTAGAGGCTCTAAGTTAGAGCTTAGGCCAGTCAGAGCGCATAACCAGCCTTATTACTCAAGGTTTCTTTCGACGCCAACTTTTTTGAAATGATCAATTTAAGGTCACATAATGCTATATTATCAAATGAATTTAAGTTGTTCATAATCTGGAATTGAATATGACGAGCAGCTGTTGCATCAACAGTTCCAAGATTTCGTACCAATATCGATTGATGATATGAACTTATTGTTTGTTCAACTTGTTTATGAAACACGCGAACTGGTTGGGCTTGCTGACTTATACTTTCGTGTTCAGAAACACTCTTTTGACTAGCACATGATTTAAGTAGAAATTAAAAAGAAAAATCCAGTTATAGGATTCATTGATCGAACGTGCGATTAAATAAGGTCTCAAAATCGCTTCCTTATAGTGGAAACTGATGGTATTCTATGTTCTATTTTTTCTCCATGACTTGAAACATGAGTTCCGATCCCACCATCTTTCATGGTTGAAGTTATTTTTGTTCGAATCTGGTTTGCTTTAGTTGGAGTCTTGGACAAACTTGGTCTCGAAGGCGGAATAGGTGGTGGAGGGAGTGTTGATTCTGATATATTTTCATCGGCATCAATTGCTCGTTCGTTGTGGGGATATGTTATCATTTCAACAGTGCCAGCTTCTTTGGAGTCGAAACTCTGATATAGGTTTTCAAATTGGTGCTGAAAAATGACGCTCAAAGCCAATAAGAGAAAAAAACAATTTGTGAACCACCTGAGTAAAATGTTTCGATTTCTGAACCCTTCTGTGTTCAACTTCAGCTTTGTGTCTCGGCATTAATCCAAAATCTGATATATGTTCGGGACTCGAACGGTTCGAGTTTTGAATAATATTGGTAGAAGCATTATTGATCCGATAAGTGTGATGTGATAAACGACTCTCACTTGCTTCAGCGTGATTTGTTGCTTGGCGTGTTGCTGTAACGTAGGACTGACTTATATAGGCTTTCAAATCGAAATTTCAAGCTCTCGGATTAGATTATACACTTCAGTGGCTGAGAGCGCATGTTTCAGTTGGCATACATTTTAAAACAAGCCTGAGTTGACGAAGTGTGCTCGGATCATAAAGTAATTCCATATCATTAGTCAGCAAGTGAGCTGATTGTGTTTGTGATCCATGGATACATCTATTAGGACAGTGTATTTCTCGTGAACTTCCTATGAATTGACCCTCATTTGTAGGCATGACATTTCTTCCGTTTTCAAAAACTTCATATACGTCACTTTCAGAAGACTGGTGTTCAATATTCTCCCGATGGTTGGCATTATTTGACGCCCCTGACAGAAAACTGGTTGTTTGATCAAATTCATCTTCAAGCCCAGAATCACGTGAATATCTTGATGATGATCTATTCGCCGTTTTACGAATAGAATAAGTTTCTCTCCGTCGCATTTCTAAGAACCGAATCTGAATTTGAATTTCAATAAGAGAAATGATATTGTGGATTTTTTTAAACGTTATTGAGTTGATTTCAACAATAGAAAAACCAGATAACAAAATACAGATGTGGGCATGTATATCCGGTAGTCGATCACGTTTTTTTTTTATTTTTCCATAGTTCAACTGTTTAAGTCAGGTCGGAGTTCTCGCTTTTACATCGAACCGAGCGGTCTAAGAACAAGCGCCATGATCATCTTCATGATCGAGTTAGTGTAAATACAATTTTAGTTATTTTTTTTACCAATATCGACCAAATTGTCTGGAACACCCTTGAATATCCCGTTTTCTCGAGAAAGGGGTCGTGCGATTGGAATTACCATAAATTATTAGAATAAAAGGCTTTCTAGTTTTTGATTTTGTATTTCAAGTCGATTTCTCTGTCAATACATACAAGTGATGATGGTAAGCCAAAGTGTTTCACCACGCCGTGTGTAAATTCAAATGTTCTATTGTAATAATGTTCCATTTCCCTTCATTCAAATCGTATTCATTAATTCTTCCTCAGATTCTTTTATTTCATTAGAGAGAATTATGAAGCCACAAATATGACTCTAGGCACGATTTTGATCAAAATTCGAAAAAGTTATATTTGCAATCACTTCAGACGGGGAAACTTAAATTATCAATACATTATAGTTGGCTCAAATGTGACTCTCAGGTCACTCAAGTCAAGTAGACATCTCCTACAGGTAACCACAAACAATAATACAAATTAGAATTTTCGAGTTGGACGCTAACTGTTAACTGTTTAGAACGTCATCGAGTTATCGTCGATTTGAAACCTATTATTCTTAAACCTATTTTCGGAAACGAGGATAGCGAAAACCCGGCCAAAATGACCGAAATCTAAAGAAGTAAGATACGCGTTCCCATAAAAGTCGGGTATATCAAATCTGAAAATATCGGATCTTTACTCCCTACGGCTGGAACCCTAGATAAGGACATTAAATATGATTTACTATAATTTATGAAACTATTATGAAATTTTGTGATACTGTTTAATTTTAAGTTTTTGTCCTTGTCTTTGATGCGGAGTCGATTATTGACTGAATATTCACGTGAATATACTGATGTATACTTTTTTTATTTGATTATGAATCGGAATTTTAATACGGTTAGTTGGCCCCTGGCCATTTTTGATAATTTTTGATCAAACTCTGAAAAGAAAGACAACTTTCGCAATTTTGTGCCGCTGGATGTCGTTGTGATCAACCCGATACATGTCCTCCAACAACAGTACCACCCCCACCGAATCAATGTGGCGTCAGATGCAGTTGCAGTGCTGCATATTACTGTCCTGAGAATGGTTTCAGCATGGTTTTGTGTCCAATAGGCTCGATACATAAGTGAATTCTGTTTGCCACATTTGAATTATTATTGTTATGACTCAACTTATGAGTTGAGTGACAGATATTTTGGTATCGTTTGAAAGGAACTACAAGTGATGGTCCGATTGCACCTGGCCTACCCGGAGCTAAGACAAAAGGAGAATGTTACCCCTGTCCGCCGGGGAATTACTGCTTTCCGGGTGAAGAACAGAAACCATGCCCATCGGGTACCTTTCAGAGGGAACCCGGGGCATCCGCTCTTTCCGACTGTACTCCATGTTTACCAGGTAAATTTCTCATCACCGGTAAATATCGGCTTATATTAAGTGGCCTGATATTATCTGAGCTAACTTGAATTCAAAGGATACTATTGTATGTACCCAGCATCAAGCGATGTAACAGATGAATGTCCAGAGGGAACATATTGTCCGGCATCCTCCGTTCGACCACAAGCTTGTCACCCAGATAAATATTGTCCTGCAAAGGCCTCGCAACCGTTGATCTGTCCAGCGGGAAACTACTGTGAAAACGGATTAAAGTCTGAATGCCCACCTGGAGTATTCTGTTTAGCAGGGACATTGTCCGAAACAATAACAGGCCTGCCACCGGGAGAGATTTGTCCAATCGGATTCTATTGTCCAGCTGGTTCCGGTAAACCGACTTCTTGTCCGGAAGGACAGACAACAGAAACTCAAGGTTCAACAAGGCAAGAAGAATGCAGACCATGTGATAATGACGAATTTGAAAATGGAAGGTGCATCATTATTGATGGAGGCCTGTCAAAAGGAGGTCTTGCAGCAGCAATTATATTACCAATATTATTTGTTATTATACTAATATTATTTTGCATTTGTTGGCGAAAGTATAAAAGGTTAGTCAGAAGAAATACGACACATGAAACGCGTTAGGTTATTAGTTACAGTCTGTAACGATTTTTTGAGCTACACATCCGTCTCGAATCCCGTACTTCCGTTTTTTTGCCAATCAATCAATTTTTCTTTAGGCAAAAAGAAAAATCTTTCAAGCAAGAGCGAAATGAAACCTATCGAAATCAAAATTCTCAAATTGGGCTTCCGAATGCGTCATTCGCATATCAAGTGCCCGATCAAAGTTTCCGACCAAAAAGAAAATCTTCTTCTTCGTCGTCGTCTTCAGAAAGTCTGCCAAACAATGTTGAAAAACGATTATCTGAAATGAAAGCAGCTGAGACAAGTTATTCAAAGAAATTCGAAGGTCCACTGAAAAATGCTGTTCCAAAGCGAAGATCATCATCATCGAGCTCGTCTGGCTCAAAAATGCCCTACACAATCACAACATCACAAGATGAAGATCGTACAAAACCATTTTCTTATATTCATGAGAAACCGACAATATCAAAATCAAAGCTGGCGAAATCCGCGTCACAAAAAAGAGCCAAAGAAAGAAAACTGAGTTCTTCAAGTTCGTCTTCATCTGGCCATTTCAAAGGGCCAAAAGTCAAATTCGTTGGAAAAACAAAATATCAACCGAAGTCGATGAAAGCTACGCTACCAGAAGTAAAAATATCAATTGTTAAATCAGACTCAGATTCCAGCTCAATATCAAGTGATTCAACAGCTATTAATATGAGATCATCAGCAGTTACAAGTCCAACTGATTGGGGTGACTCACAGGCGCCATCTACCGAACATTTGATAAAGAAAGCAGATTCATGGCTGAACAAAGCTGATAAAGTTGCAAAACCAATGAAACAAACAAATTTAAAGATTGTAGAATCGGACTCAACTTCTGTCACTTCTTTTACCAGCACCACTGATACCGATGGACATCAAATACTTATTCAAAAGCTAAATCCAGTTCAGACTCCTATGCTTAATGCACGATTAGTGAAGCATAAAGGTTTGAATACCTCAGTGACTCGAAAATCGGACCCGGAATCAGATTCATCCGATTCCGACTCGACAGAAATATTGGATTACTCAAGTTCTCTTCAAATTCCAAAATTACAATCGCGTGTTCGATCTACATCTGTCTCAAAATCAACAAGTTCTAGTTCTGAATCGCCGATTAAATCATCGGTGAAAGTTGGATATGAACCGAAATTGATGTCGATGGCACCACCGGTATACAAGCCAAGAATATCTAATCGCATGGTTTCCTCTTCTAGTGAAGATGAGTCATCGGTTGGCAATGTTAGAGGAGCCCGTGGCTCGAAGAAAGTGCCATTGAATGACGTTAAGATTAAGACTCCTTCACCGCCATCGTCTATTGTCTCAGGTATATTTATCTTTACGTTTATACAGTCATTTACCTATTCATCCACGTAGCTCAGTTCACCGTTATTCACCATCGGTTAATTCCTAGGATATAACGTTTCCGGGTCCCGGGTTTTCAAGCATCCTTTTAAGGTGGATGAATTATATTATATGATTTATATGGCTCATATTATATGAGTCATATACGATCCTTATAATATTTAGACCGTTAAGTGAGGTACTTCTTCCCGATGACCATTTCGCCCAAATTCCGCATGGCGCAGTTTGAATATGACGACCACCAGGAAGAAGCATCCCACTTTATTATTTGGCCTAGAGGTGATTTTAAACCTTGCTTATTTTGAAGACTCTTCTTCTGACGAAGATGCAACAAAAATGATTATGCAACAAGTGTATCCAGCAGATGAACCAATTATACTTGCTCAGTTGGTTGATGCAAAAACTCTTAATCAGTCGGTAACAAAGAAATCGCATTCAATGTATCCCGAGGATATCGGTCGTGAAGTCCCTCGTTATACCGAAAATATAGTTCCTGTGACGCCAGGGCAAATTAAATTTCCAGATAAGAATTCCAGTTTGGGTACTATCAATCCCGAAGTTTCTCTGATGAAAAAACCTTATGATAATTCTTTGTCTTATCGTTCAAACTATAACCAACCAGAACATAATTTTGACCTTTCCATGGACAACGAAAATCCTGTTTTAATGTCAACTATGGACGAAAATGCTTCTCGGGTAAGAATGTTTTTTGGTCATAGAAATATTTTTTCTTCTTTTCTTTGCTCCATTAGTTATGGTCCATAACTTTTACTTTTTTATTCAGAATCTTCAACAATCACGAGATCAGTTTAAAGTCAATTTACCAAGTTCATCTTCATCTGTAAGCGAAGACGATTTCAACGTTTCCAGCGTAAGATCAGATTTTAAAACACCGAGACCATCAAGCCAACATTCAAATGTTTACGACCAAGCCAAACCAGCCAATCCGTCGGAACCATCTTCAACCAGAAATTCAATGATTGCCGGTTTAACAGGAAAATGTCTAACAAAAAAAACATGGAAACTCTAGCTGAAACTTTAAGCTTCGCAATCAATTGTCGTTTTTGTTAATTTTGTGAGGCTATAATTTAAGCACGCCCATTTGATGGTTCGATTGTGTCATTATCAAGCGAATGGACGAATAAAAGTGATGATAGGATTAGGGTTTAAATTGTCGTATGGTTCCATGAAGTCACTTTACCAGGTCACGCTTATTTTTTGTTGAAAACCTTTTTGAAGACCACCACGATACGACAAACCTGACGATCGAACACGACCAGATCCGCAAAAAATTGTTCAAAGATGGAACTCTCAGGTAATAAAAGACAAATTCAAATGAATTATAAATTCATGATTATTTCAGGGGTCTGTAGGAGAACTGGACTTGGATGAAAACGTCTTGAATAAATGGAGCCACGATGAAGATGGAAAATATGACCCAGAAAAAGTTGAGGAAATTCGTGGCATTTTAAGAAGACATAATCAAATCCCCGGTAAAATGATTTAATGACATTACCATTCCGCATGAGTCATGCGGCATGACCAATAAATTATGGGCTTCGAGCATGAGCTTTTTGTTTTAGAAAATAAACCTGTGCGCTATGCAGCAACAACCCCAGATGCAGGAAGCACGAGTAAAGACAAATCATCATCATCATCAAGTTCATCGTCGAATTCATCAAATTCTTCATTTACTGACAGCGATGAAAAAGACAAAAATTCAACCGTTGTTGGTTTCAATAATAAAGAACCAACTTTTACTGTGAATCTCTAGCCTAAAATCCTAATATAAAAATATATTGAAGTAACTATTTAAGGTACTTGATTTCTAATTTGGTTCGATCATAGAACATTCTTGATAAAGCATGTTCTATTTTCATTTGCCCTACGGCTCGCTGTTGCAATGAGAAGTAAAATAAAAAGTGTCAGTAAGAGATATGTTCTAAGCTTTCTGTTATTTTTCTAATTTTTTAATTATTCACTTTAAACAATTAGGTAATAATTTATTAATACATTGTATATTACTAATATACAGTATATTATGTACTATTAGTATTGTATTATTTGGCTTTCTAACAAGATAAGACAATGCACGACATTAAAAATATTTTTATGAAATGGTCCTCCATATATTTGGCAATTAGTTAGGCGATTAGTTGGGCTTCATATACTTACATTTATACTGACATTTTGAAATGCTATTCTTTCGATTATTGATTCATTATTTGAGTTCATACCTTAAATCCAGTTCATGTTCGAAAGAGATAAACATCTTAATCACACTTGGAACAGACTGTGAATCTTAATAATAAAAAAAATAAAATTCGGATAAAAAAATGACTTTTTTGGGTAGGGCAAAAGTGCTGTAAAATATGACATTTGGTTCACGCGGCGACATTAACAGAGTATTATTGAGGATAAAATGGTTTGGAAAACAAGCATCGTCATCCACAGAAGACGATCTACAGGCCATTAAATGACAATATTATTATGGTTATTTCGATTTATAAATTATGCAGAAGACCCTGTCGTTAAACTGTATGAACCTCATATAATATTGTTCTTGAGATGAGGTTATAATTGAACCCTGAGCTTTTATTTCGATAATCTAGGGTACTCAGCATGTTGAAGATTAGTCGATGATTATATATCGCATGCCGTTTTCACACATTTTACTAGGTATACATTCATAAAAATACGTCATAAAAATAAGTTTTGGTGATGAAACAGTTCAATCAATTTCGTTTAGCTTTTAAGTCTATTGTTGAGTTAATTTATGAAGCATTGTTTACGGTTAATAAATAAATTATGCAATTGGCTTAAAACCTAAGCAAAAACGTATCTTGAGGCAGTCAGGTGACTACAAAAGCTATAGACTCTCCACACTTACCCTCAAAATTCACTAAAAATTAATTCCAGTAGAGCCAACCCTAAAACCTGAAACAGGTTTACTCAAAAGTAGATTGGCCAGTTTTGATCATGGTTGACCTTTTTACAGTTTCCCTCAATTTTTTAAAATTAGTTTATTATTTTTGAACTCGGCGCCCACGCTCAAATCAATGAGAGAAAGAGTGCAAAACACCTTGGGATGTTTTCGAGATCAAAAAAGATTTTTTTATTGATTCAGACTTTTTAGACGTATTATACAGACCAAATTCAGGCCGGGCTAGAACCGGTTAATTTGGCAAAAATATAATTTACCATTACCGACGATAGACTAAAATATAGACATTGTCTAGAGACTTGAACTTGGAATAATTGTCAGAAGAAATAAAAAAGGAATTGGAGGCGGAGTAATTATTTTTAAAGGCCTGATGATTTCTCTAAAGGATTTAGGATTTCAAAATTGAGACTTTTTGATCAGTCTTGATTTTTCTAGATATTTCGATTTTGAAGCAAACGTTGTGAAATGACGAAATATGAATCACCAAAGAACGAACCAAAAGGCCACATCGCCCTAATTGAGAAAAACGGTTAGGTCCGCCAAAAGAGAAACTTTATTTTAAAGAATATAAAACTGCAAATAATCGAATTAGATTTTACAGAGTAATATAGTTCGCCAACTCTAACGACTTACTGTGTTTTACAAACTGCGTTATGATATTTTTGATCCGACAAAATATTAACAGAGAATTTTATTTCAGATGCAAATAGAATCTATAGAAGGTTTTACAGAAGTTTGTGGTCGTAAGAAAAATGTAAAGAAATTATTTCCAAATTTAAACATCAAAAAGAGCCCAGAAGAAGAAAATAACAATTTGAAAGATGAAGGCTTTGCAACTGCGTCTCCCACCGAGTCAGAAGAATCTCTTGGTAAGTCTTGAAGTATTATTTTTCTGACTGAACCCGGACATATAAATGACAGATGGAGACATCCTAAGGTTATACCTTACGTGATTTATATGATATAAATGATATATCAACTTCTTGGTTTTATTGGGTATCAGAAATATCTCGAATAAAAAATTGGCTAACTCAAGAATCAGTTCAAAATCTATTATTATGTTTTTTAGAAGTAAAACCAACTGCTGAGAAAGGATCTGGAGAGGGTTCAAAAACAAAGAACAAGAAAAAACGAAAAAAGAAATCCAAAAATAAAAATAAACCGACCTGCGGATATGAAGCATCAAACGAAATCGGTGAAAATGAGAATGAGAGCCAAAATGGAACCTTTTATGACAAACACGTCGTTCATATCGTCCCACAACCTGGATGGTAAGTATTGTTACAAATTTCCACTCATTTGACTCTGGAAGTCGGTGAATAATATTTTTAAAGTCAAACTGGTGAAGTCCAACATCGACGAAGACGTATTTCTTCAAGATGTAATTCCGAAGGCGATGAAGTCTGCCCAAGATCAATCCATTGGGCACCAGAACTTGTCCTTGAACCATCCCGTGTTAGAACATCATCCACGGGATCAATTTTATCAAAAGCAAAAAATTATGATGACTCATCATATGAATGCGATTGTGGAGTTCCTGGTTGTGACTGCTACAATGTGTAAGTTCCTAATGATTCATGAATTATGGCTCATAATTTATGGCGCATTGAAATGATTATAAATATATATTCAGGGCATCGAACCGACCAAAATGGACAAGTCGGTCAATCAGATGGAAACCTCGATTTTCTGCTTTGGCCTCGATGAAGCTCGATGAGTTGAACACGATTGATAATAAGTTTCGATATTGTGACAAGCAACAACATCTCAAATTGGGTTCAGGTAAAGTCTTATTCAAAATGTGAATTTGTTGCAGTAGTGTATTTTATATACTTCCGAACATCTGTCCACTTATCTTTGGTCGCAACTTATTTTTCATTTATTTCGTTTCTTCAGGCCACACCGTTTACTTCGGATTGACCCTTGATGAAGGCAAAGAAGTTTGCGTAAGAAAATTGAAGACCAAGCAGCTTCCACAATTGAAGCCAAATATGATAAAGAAAATGCTCTCTTTACGACATCCTAATTTATTGAAGTATGAGCAATTCTGTATTTTGAAGGTATGGATAATGGTAACTTGTAGTGTTTAAGTTATACATTTATAGTCGATAAGTTCGATAAATTGTCTTTCAGAACCAGACCTACGTCCTCCAAGAGGTGATCGATTATAGTTTGGGTCGGTGTCTTCGTGATCCATCTGTATGCGCACAGCCCATAGAAAAAGTTGACATCTGCCGCCAGCTCGTGACTGGTGTTAAATACCTCCACAGCCGAGTAAGTTTTGTTTGACATTAGACTGTCATATGAATTTTTGACATAATATAAAATTGCATTAGGGCATTTGCCACACCGATATTAGACCCGCCAATATTCTTGTCACTACAATGGGCCGAGTTGTGCTTGCAAACTTTGGAATTGCGCCAATGAATACAGAAAACAAGGTAAAATCCCCATTTTTATTTTTCATCCATTCATGATTTCTATTTAGAAAATGTCGATTGGAAAAAGAGTCGCAGAAATAAAATCTTCTGCACCCGAACTTTGGAGAGCACCAGAAACATTGTGGGAAATAACGGATTCGTTTTCATATCAATCTGATATTCCTCCACTTGGTATGGTGTTGTATACCGTGATGACCAATGGCAAGCACCCATATGGTCTCACTGGCCGAAGAGATACTGCCCCTGAAGCCCTGAAGGTGAAATGATCTTTCTTATATATTCCGTGGTATATAAAGATATATTCAGAATATGCTAGTCCCGAAATACTGCCTGAATGATATCAAAGATTCGGTTTTTGCGAAGGAGATGATTCGCCAAATGCTACACAAAGACCCTAGCCAAAGACCTACGCTTCACGAAATTCAAAATGCTCCATTCTTTTGGACTGATAAACAAAAACAAGATCATGTCAAGTTCATACTTCGTGGACCAAAAGTTGATGCCATCGAAAAAAAGGTTTCCTTCTTTATGCTTATTTTTCAGAGTTTGAAACCTTCATATTTAGCATTTACGGCAGTTAATTCCAAGTGCTGGACACTTTGGTGAAATGCCAGATTCTCTTTCCTCAATTCGCGATGCGGATTCTGGTGAAGAAGCAATAAAAATTCTTTCCGTTGAATATTGTCAAAATCCATTTGATAAAGAATCATTGATTCAAGGTAATATTGTGTCCTAAAAAAACATTTATTTATCTCTAACTATAGCTATTGTGGAACATTACCCAATTCTTGTGGAATTGACGAAACAATACTCAATGGTTCTTGATTCTGAAGAATCTTCTGATCAAAACTCGGTAAGTTTTCACATTTTAGATTAGGGGTTTTAAAACACTTTTAGATATTCCAAGGTCAAAAAATCAAGTCCTATAAAAATTGGGTCGTTTATACTTATATAGTTGTCTCATTTAATTTATTTTTTATACTTACTATTATACTTTTTATACAGACAATCTTTTAAGACTTCATTCACTTGAAAATTCAAGTTTTAACAATTTAAATATTAAGATTGGAAGCATTGACGATTCAGTACTTGAAGAGAACCTTACAAACTAGTTCCATTAAAACAACTTGAACCAAGATTTGGTTGAATGTTAGCTCCTTTTGCTTGGTGTGTACCCCCTCCCCCTTAAATGTTCGATGCGTGGGCCCTCCGCTGAGTTAGCCTACTTCCCTGACGTAATATATAATCTCCCAATCATGTGACGTAGGTACAAGTGCCTCCTGCTTCAAAATGGGTATCGGATTTTGCCTCGTTTACCGATTTGTACCTACGTCATAAATATCTAGTCAAATAACCTTGAGTCATACTTATTGTCTCATAATTTTGCTGCTTTTGCTACGCCCGCACTATAGGTGTCTCTTTTCGTACATTCGTGTGTGTGATTTTCACTTCGTTTTTGACGCCTTGCTCTCTAGCGCCGTTCAAATAACTTCTCCTGTGAACATTATTTTGACCTCCACATATATTTAACTATTCTACAGTCGACTTTCAAATTTACTTATAGCCTATAAAAAATATAGGGACTGTCAGCGTTAGACCCTAATTCCATCGCAGAACGATTCGCTCACGAACATAATTGTGTTTCGCTGTATTCTTCATTTTAGGTTTAAAATAACTGACTTATATTTATTGGAGCCACCACTGGAGGCAACCTTGATCTAGTTTAGGGCCACTGGACATAGCAGGTCATTGAAAGGTCAATTTTTTAAATAAAAAAATCACATTTATTACATCTTTATTATTTCATCAATTTAGAAAACTGTTATTCTGTCGTAATCGAACACATCGTAAAAATCAAAATGACAGAATCAAACACAGATTTAACACTGAAACAGATTGCTGCAGATCTACTCGATTTCGATCGTCATTTAATTTCAAGAGATGAAGTTTGCGATATTGAGGATGAACTAGAAAGAGCACGAGAGAAGATTACTCAACTCACAAATGCTTTGGAAACAAATAAACGTGAAAAGAATTTTTATAAAGTAAAATATCGAGAGTTTGAAAAAGAAAATAAAGATTTGAAAGCTGAAATTTATCTTTTGAAATCAAATGGTATCACATCCGACGATTTTAATGAGTTCAAAATAGATGAAATCAGTGACGAACAAAATTCAACTCAAGAAATTGAACATATTGAAAATAATATTGAATCGATATGCGAGGCACCTAGTGGACTTGGAGGTCAAGACAGTGGTCAAGATTTGGTCGTTTTTGGCAATGATGGAGGAAGTCCTAAGAAACGAAAAAGATCTCATCCAAGTTTTCAATACATTGCTCATGATAAACCATTCAAATGTCCGATTTGTTTTCTCCGGTTTTACTCACTTGAAGAATTTCAAAGCCATCATGTCGCTGAACACCTTAAAGACTTTCCAAAACTCTGTAGTAGATGCCCATATTCAACCAAAGATGATCGCAATTGGTCCAAACATCAAAAACGACATATAGCAAACGAAAAAGCTGAAGGAACGATTAAATGTGAAGTTGAAAGCTGCAATGTTTGGCTACTAAAATACACTTATAAAACTCATCTTGAAAAATATCATTAAATTCAATATTCGTGAATGATATTTATTGCATTTATCATCGGGTGGCAAATTTAGTTTGAGTTGCAGTAACACAACAAGACAGTAGTTCGCTAGCAAACATGTGAGGAAATTCCGTTAAGTACATTTTGCTTTCCTGATTTGTGGCCATAAACATTACAAATATATCTAAAAAATCTATAAATTTATCCCTGTGACTGTAAAGGGTTTTAACGGTTAAACTTTAACCGACATCAGAAAATTTTTATTGGTACTAGCCTAGTACTAGTAGACGTTCACCACGTTACTAGGTAGAAATTTACAAGAACTTCAGTTAACAAAATAAAGCCAATATTGAATTTATAAGCAGGCATCGCGGGACGGGGACGGTCCTCCGTCCACTTCGGAGGCGGACGAAGATATATATCTTCGGACGACCTTCCTGAAGGACGGATTTGGACGGCGGACCAATGAATTTCGTCTGAAGCGAAGGAGGACGGATTCGGACGTTGGACCGATTTATTTCTTCTGAAGCGGACGGTCCACTTCTCGGACGGCGGACCGATTAATTTCGTCCGAAGCGGACGGACCGCACGAGAATGAAAGGGAAGAGAATAAGTTATAGGGTGGTGAATTAAACGCGAATTATGATAGACAGTTTTTCATATTATATGAATCATATACCTAATTATTTTCGTGATATAAATGACTGAGTATAATGACTGAGTTTTGACGTCATCAAAATTTTGACTCTCAATTAAAAAATCGTTCAGTAACCATATTAAAAAAATTGATAGCACTTTGGTATAACTCGAGATTTATGACTCATTCGGAAAATTTCAATCCAAATTAATTTCAAGAAAATTTCAAAGTCCGTCCCGCGGGGTCTGTTTCTAAGAACATTTCCCAAGGCAACAGCGAAGGTCGGACACGCGCGTTCGATAGTTGTCCGAGGTCATGTCTTTGCCCGTGCCCGAGTTCACCCTTCTCTGCAAAGCAATCATTTTAAAAACAAGATCTGACTGAATGAGTCCGATGATCGCTGAATGTTGGAAAAAGATGAGATCTCATCCATTTGTGTTCATAACTTATGTTCACCAGGAAATTAAAACACCCACGCGGTCTTTCTGATCAATGATTGGTTGAAACAAACCATATCGCTTGATTTTTGAAAATATCCGATTAGGACAATCTAACTTTTGAGTCAAACGTTTTGACAATTCAAAGCAAACATGGACGAAAAAGAGATTGAAAAGTCGTTGAACTTCATGACACTCGCCTTGAAGAATTTGAGGTAGGTTTTCAAATTGAGTCTTCTCGAAGACTGTTCGATTAGGATAAAGCGGGTTTAGGATCCATCAGCCAGATGAGAATTTGGTCAAAATATATACTATACAGCTAATTAATATCAGGGTCAGGGTCAGAGTTCCGCGGACAAAGACATGCTTGTCTGCAGACACCCGTGTCGCACCGTGTCTGCAGACAAAGACGCAGACACAGACATTCATTTTTTTCTGGTGCGGACAAAGACGCTGACACAGACACCGTAAAAATGAAAAATCGCAGACATGTCTGCAGACACAGACAAACCGCAGACACGCGTGTCTGCGTAACTCTGGTGAATGGCGCCTTCTATATTGTATATTCGGAGAGTTGTCCTCCTCTTTCTCTCTTATTTGAGCAAGTCCTGATATTAATTCCCTTTATTGCCATTAGTCTATTTACCAGTTGCGTTGACTTTGAGACTGCAAATGATTACTGAACATGTTTGGGCGCTTTGGTATCACACTGAGTCTTCTGCTGCGTCCTCTGGAGTCGGGATTTGCTGGATATTGATTTTTATCTTGACATCCTTCTCGGAATCGTCCAAGCCAGGCCTCCACGATCCACCCGTCCACGTAGACGACGGACGAAAATTTTAACTCACTTTTTCATAAATGGACGGATGCGGATTGCCGGACGGATGGACGAACTCCGTCCGTGGAGGCCTGGTCCAAGCCAAAAAATCCTCCTAGTTATTTTCATTTTGTAACCCTGATACTCTTGTTTTGATTACTGTCGTCAGTTTGAACATCTAAAGACTTTAGGCTAAAGTCGATAATACCTTAATATTTGTTCAGGGGAACTGTTTTTTTCATTCGGAATAACCTTTATTTACAGGGAAACAAATATGCAGAAAGTGAATACAATGAGGTCAAATTTCAATTCGGTTGATTCAGTTGAACGACGGTACTGGAAATTCGGAGTCACTGCATGTGAAAAACTGCAACTTGGATTGTCCACCTGTGATTTTAGGATTTGGCGCTAAATATGGTTTAACAGCTATGGAATGCTGATTTTACTAAACCCGGAGATTCAAAATAGAAGAAAGATTTGCAGAGTTTGGTTGCAGGGATCTAATCTGTTATACTAATTTGAATAAATATCGACCCCGTGTCCAAATTATAATAAACTATAATAGCGCATTTATTTAGACTTTTATTCCCAAAAAGCAAAGTCGTAGGTTGTGGTGTTGAGGCATTTGAAAATTTCAAGACTTATAATATTCCCGACGTATTAAAGTAACTTACATTGAGTATACAGCTATGTTAGTATGAATGCCAGATGTTTTGACCCATGTGTGGTAAAAAAGGGCTTTTTCAGTTAGAAACACCATATACGGGTCAGTAAGATCAATTTCACCATGATTTTTGGGATTATTTGCAATAGATGCAGCCCAATTCCGACGCACAGAGTGACTGGCAGCATGATCGGCTCCAATGAAGGCTTCAGAGGATTCATGGAAGAATTTGACAGTGATAGTTCCCATCCGATGGGGATTTGTTTCCATGGCATCGCACTTATTAAACCAAAATGAGTAAACTAGCTGCATTCTAAAACAAAACGGGACAGCTGTTTTAAAACGAAATTACAGGTTATAATTAAGGGGCCGAGTGCCCCGAGGTCATGTATTGGAGTGGACGCTTTCCTGTAAGTTGTCTGCCTTTTTCTGACATTCTTGATTTTCTAGTCAAGTTTTTCTTTGAGATTCGAGTCCCATTTCAGAAAAAAGACATATAATCATACAGGATATACCAGTAAATTTTTCAGAAAAAATTCCAAAATAAGAATTTAGGCATTCAAGAACATGCCACAAAGCAAATAATGCAGCATCGTCATAACCTGCCTCAAAATTCATACAAAGAAATTGTTGAATTTTGTTCTAATTTACTAGCAGGTATGCATACGATACAGAAACGATTAAAATAAAAACACCTATGAAATGTTTTAAACTTAACAGTTGGACACTTTCTTGTCAACATTAAGGTCACTAAACGAGAACTGTATCGTATGAAACGCCCATTCCTATAGACCAAGATTACACCACAAAATAAAAAAGAGAATAATACAGTACAAGCGAATTCTTCGTATTCATCAGAATGAGCTTTACTGTATTCGGTTTCGTTTAAATACACCTACATTATTTAGTAGTTTATAGAAAACCGGTTCCTTAATTTCTTACTAGGGGGCATAATTTATGTTTATACCGATTCATTTTCATTTTCATAGTAAACGTTACGTTCTGAAAGTATTATGTTGGAGAGGAAATGTGTATATAAAATATAATATACAGTAATAGAATACATTTTAAGGAGATAAGAGTAGACTCAGATTTCTAGGGGCACGTGGACTGACATGAAAGTGAAACTCATATTTGTAGAGAGAGTTTTCAGCCAGATTGACTACTTGAAGTACTCTATTACAGGTACCGTAGTACCGGATACATTTAAAAGCCTCACTTGCCGTATCAGTCCATTCATAGACTTGTTGAGTCACATCACCGTTATCTTCAAAGTTTTGACAGAAAGTTGGCGATCCTAATAGTTCATTAAGATTTTTGAAACTGGTATATAGGTGTCGACGGACAGTTTTTAGAGGTTTGATATACTTCGCTTCGAAAAAATCTAGCTATTTTTGTGCCAATCGATACTCTAGCCCAGAGAGTAACATATGGTTCAAGTTCCCAATCCGAAATGTAAACATAGATAAATTAATCCCTGAAATTGTAAAAAGTCGGATTCCACGAAAATCCGTCATTCAGATCGTACCTCAC